>JAODLD010000042.1:673468-684108 GCA_026781065.1 Mormyrops boulengeri | reverse complement strand
TTGTGTGTGTGTGTGTGTGTGTGTGTGTGTGTGTGTGTGTGTGTGTGTGTGTGTGTGTGTGTGTGTGTGTGTGTGAGGTGCTTTTCAAGTTAGATACATCAGAGGTTCTGTCATGCATTTTGGGTCTTGTGTCTAAATCAGCATTCAGGGAGAGCCCCCCCACCCCCACCCCAGCATGGTGAGGCACCTGTGTGGAAGCAGAGCAACAGGACACTGTGACCTGACGTGGCAGGATGCATATGAGGTAGAGGAGGTCCTGTGTGAGGGCGCCTCGCTTTCACATGATCGAAAGTGACGGTGTATTTTGTGGGTGTGTCATAGGCAAGTGTTCAGGATCAGCTCAGCTTTAGCGTTCACAGCACACGAATTGCACACACAGCAGAGCCACTCTTAGTGATATGAAAGACAAAAGTTTTAAAGCAGGGGTCGGCAGAAGCCTTAAATCCCCCATCCCCCCTTCTTCTGTCTGGTGAGGCAGCTAAATTATTGCCCTCTGTTGCTTCCAGTCTGAACTGTGCGGTCACATTAAACTGCCATGAATAAAATCAAGTTTTTTTTTTAAGCTCAAGCGACCGCTGAACCACTCGTTGATCTTACTCGTCTGCTCCGTTTCGGGGTAATTAACGAAAGTCAGTGAGATGCCCGGCCCAATTTATTCACTCTATTTTAAGTTAAACAAGTCAGGAGGGAATACAGGGCTCATCGTTCAGCCGCTATGAACAGCAAAAATAAACGTGAAATAGAACTTGTGCATGCAAGGAAGGACTTGAGAAAGTCAAAGAGGCTCCGTGGCGGTGAGGAGCGGCGCGCCGCCCGTAGGAGCGCCGGTCCCTTGCGCTCCGGGCTCTTTGTAATTCAGCGGCTGTACGTGGTCTAATTCTTCTAAGTGCCGCTTCTCTCGGAACTCAGCCCGATCTCCGGTCTCTCTACCTCATGTTTCTCCGCTTTTGCACCTCTTCTACTTGATCTAGGAGAAAAATGCATCAAAATTCTTTTTGAACCCGGTTTTACAAGATATAATTTTAGCAGGCGACAACGCGTTTTGCTACATGTGTCGTAGGGGAAGTCATCATGGACTGCGGACAGGGCTGTGGATGACAAGGATAATTTGTTACTTCATTGTCCGCATGGTTCTGGTGCGTCTGCCTGGACCGGGCGGCGGAGACAGTCTAGCAGTCGGGCTGTGAGGTAAGACTTAATGACATGACACTAAGTGAACTCATTTACATGGCAACTTCTACCTGTTAATGTTTACACCGCACGATCTCCGTCAGATCTGGGGAACGCTCATACTGTTTTAGTTTATTGTGGTTTTTTTTGTCTTTTTCTGGATGGAGTGACGGTACCAATCCCAGCGCTTTCGCTCAGCGCCCGAACCCTGGGGTGGCGCTTCATCATGACGCGTCCCTCTAGTCCCCACCTTGCTCCCTCTTTCTCTGCTCTCTCCTCCTCTCCTCTCCTCTTCTCTCCTCTCCTCTCATTCGCACATTCTCTCACTTCGCTCCGGGTTTACAGCTGCGACATCTCGCCGGTGTCCGGATCTGCGGCCGCCAGCGGTGAGTGACAACGCCTTCTGCGCGTCTTCCTTCTCACCCCTCGAAGGCAGGAGGTGCCTGATGATCGTCGTAGTTGTAATGTTTGAATTACATGAAAGTTTTCTCTTGTACCTAAAAATAAGACCACAGTCAGTGTGTTCACTCGGGTTATTGAGTTGAAAGTAAAGTTGTCTTTCTCCGATGCAAATCAGCGATCGGTCTTCCTGTGGTGGGTTTGGTTCATCAAGGCACCAAGGGGTCCATTTCACACAAACGACTTTACCCGTCAGAACAGTTAAGTTCACATTCAGGGTCCTGTTTAGTTCAGATATCCATAAGGTGAAATAATTATGTTTTACGATATCGCGGATTGAAGTTTTGGGGATTTAACTGCTTCGAAAGAAGATCGTCTAAATTGTCGATTCAAACTGTCGATAATATGTGGCAGTGGACTCACTCGTGTTCACGAATTGTGTGAGCAGGAGTATTTATCGGCATCTCTGCCGTCATCACTGTAGGAAGCTGGTCCGGGAGTCGCGCAGTCAGACTCTATGAAGACCATCGCGTGTGTGTCTCAGCACCATGATGAGAGTGGGGATCTCTAATAAGCGAGAAATGTCAGAGCCAGAGGGCTCCGTGACCGCTTTGATTGAGGGATGATAAATGCATTTGGGACGCCGAGCGGGAGCTCCGGAGTGTGGATGACTGTGAAGAGGGGGAGGCGTCTTCTCCACTCTCCACACGGCGTGAAAACGCGTATCAATGAACCCGAAACCTGACCGCTTTCTTCATCAGTGCATTGACCAGCCTCCTGATTTATACTTCTGCAGATTTAGCGTTAAAGACCCAGCCTGGTGCTCCGAGGCGTAAAGATGGGCGTGCACGTGTCTAAAGTGCATTAACAAACAACTTAATTCACCCGTCCAGGGTGTGCTGCTCTGTATCCAGGTACAATTTGTTTGGCAGGGGGGGAAGAGTTATGAGAATTGCTGAGCAGCAGACGTACGAAGTGTGCTGGGGGGCAGAGAGGTTAAATACCGACAGGAGAGTTAACTAACAATAAACGTCCCAGTAGCTTACACTCAAAACAGAAACGTAGCCCCGGCGGCCACTGGCTATGTCCGAATTTCACTGAGTCTGTGTGTGTGTGCGTGTGTGTCTGTGTGTGTGCGCCGCTCTGGCAGAACGTGATGGATGATGGAGAGCATGGAGGATGACATTCTCAGGAGGAACACCACCTCCATCATCTGCCCTGGGTGTAGCACTCTCCCTCTCCCCCTGGCTGCCCTCCTGTTGGTCCCCTTTTCTAAATGTCTCTTAACATAAGTCTTTTTCTTCATCACATCACGGCTTTTGTCTTCTCTCTTTAAAATCAGCTGGCTGTTTTTTTTTCTTCCATAAAACATCATTTTGGAAGCACTGTGGTGGCCATCATACTGTGTGAAGGGAAGATTCATTATTGCGATTCAGCTTTTAGATGAAGGTGAAACAGATCAAGATGACACCGCTTTGCCAAATTGCTCCCCCCCCCCCCCAGCCTGTGTTCCTAATGCCTGTGCCAAACTGCATCCGCCTGTGCTGCTAATGACTGTGCTAAATCTCTTTATCCTGTCTGTCTATGTAAATGAAAACGTGAATAACCAGACCACATCTAACACCACCCCATCACGCCTTATCTCACGCTATACGCCAAACTGCACCTGCGCAGGGATCAGAGGGATTAAGCTCAGGCTGAGCCCCAAGCATCCAAACCTGTGGAAACAAGCACAGGTACTGACAGTTATCACACCGGCTTTTTGGATACAATACTAGACCAGCAAATTCCAAGAGAACGTTTCTGAGCAGAGAATAGCTGCTCCTGATTGGAAGCGAATCCATCTGTTTCAGAATCAGA
This sequence comes from Mormyrops boulengeri, assembly GCA_026781065.1. Lineage (NCBI taxonomy): Eukaryota > Metazoa > Chordata > Actinopteri > Osteoglossiformes > Mormyridae > Mormyrops > Mormyrops boulengeri. The sequence continues at coordinate 680,679 of JAODLD010000042.1, read as the reverse complement.
TTAGAACCACAGTCAGGTTTATTGGACAAGAATGTTCACACACACAGGGAATTTGCCTCCAGTTGTCAATGACTCTGATGCTTACAGTACATAAAGTATCCGGACACCTGGCCATTACCCTTACAGGAACTTTTATGACATCCCATTCTAAATCCATAGGCATCAATATGGAGTTGGTCCCCCCTTTGCAGCTATAACAGTTGCCTCTCTTCTAGAAAGGTTTTCCATGAGATTTTGGAGTGGAAATCTTTGCCCGTTCATCCAGAAGACCCTTTGTGAGGTCAGGTCTATTGGCGTTCATCCCAAAGGTGTTCATTGTGGTTGAGGCCAGGGCTCTGTGCAGGCCAGTCAAGTTCTTTCATGCCAAACTCACCCAACCATATCTTTATGGACCTTGCTTGGTGCACTGGGGCACGGTCATGCTAGAACTGAAAAGGGCCTTCCCCAAACTGTTCCCACAAAGCTGGAAGCATAGAATTGTCCAAAATGACTTGGTGTGCTGAAGCATTAAGAGTTCCCTTCGCTGGAACTATGGGGCCTATCTCAACCCCTGAAAAACAACCCCGTACCATTATCCCTGCTCCACCAAACATTGCAGCTGGCTCAGTGCACTCAGCCAGGTAATGTTCTCCTGGCATTCACCAAACTCAGACTCGTGCATCAGACTTCCAGACAGAGAAGCGTGATTCATCACTCCACAGATCACATTTCCACTGCACCAGAGTCCAGTGGCGGTGTGCTTTACACCACTCCATCTGACACTGGGTATCGTGTGTGGAAATATGAGGTTTGCATGCAGCTGCTTGGCCATGGAAGCCCATTCTATGAACCTTCTGGTGCACAGGTTTTATGTTGGGGTGAATGCCAGAGGAAGTCTGGAACTATGCAGTTATTGAGTCAACAGAGCATTAGCGACTTTTACACACTCGGCGACCCTGCTCTGTTACTTTATGTCTTCTGCCACTTCATGGCTGATTTGCTGTTTTTCCTAAACACTTCCACTATGCAATTATACCACTTACAGTTGACCATGGAACATCTAGCAGGGGAGAAATTTCACAAACTGACTTATTGCAAAGGTGACAGTTCCATTCTTGAATTCACTGAGTCTTTCAGAACGACCCATTTTTTCACAAATATTTCTAATATTTCTTTCTGACTGCATGACTAGGTGCTTGATTATATACACCTGTGACAATGGGTCTGAATGAAACACCTGAATTCAATGATTTAGCAGGTTGTCCCAATACTTTTGTCCAAATAGTTTACATGCACATTTAAGACAGTACAAGACAATGGTCATATATAGTCCGGCTGATGTATACAGTGTGCACATATAGTTGATAAATGTAAAAAAAAGTGCAAGGCAAGGAGTGATAGAATAAATACAAGATGTACAATACAATACAATACAATACAATACCTCACGATACAGTACAATACAATTTAACACAATGGAGCAGTGGGCATTGAAGGCTTCTTATTTTTAGGAAGATCTAAAAACTTATGTCATAATTCCAACATGTCGTATCACATACAAGTATCACAGTCAAATATCACAGACAAGTATCACAGTCAGTTATCAAACAGTGTCACAATTACGTATCACTGACAGGTATCGCTGAGAGGTGTCACAGTCAAGTATCACAGACAGGTATCACAGTCAGTTATCCCAGACAGTGTCACAATTACGTATCACTGACAGGTATCGCTGAGAGGTGTCACAGTCAAGTATCACAGACAGGTATCACAGTCAGTTATCCCAGACAGTGTCACAGTCATGTATGATAGAGAGGGACCACAGTCAGTTATCAAAGACAGTGTCATAGTCGGGTATCACTGACCGGTATCGCTGACAAGTGTCACAGCCAGATATCGCAGTCAGTTATCAAAGACAATGTCACAGTCAGGAATCACGGACAGGAATCACAGTCAGGTGTCACAGTCAGGTGTCACAGTCAGGTGTTACAGTCTGGTGGTACAACTATCACAAACAGGTATTCCAGAAAAGTGGTACAGGTGTAAAAATGGTTGAGCAGCTGTGTTCCAGCATGGGGCAGAATGGTGCACGTGTCAGATTCTCACTGTTAGGTGCTTCAGTAAACCAGCAGCTAAATAAATAGAAAAGGTGTGAAATTATAAGATAACAAAGACACACTCGACCACAGTGACAGAAACGTGATAAAGAATTCAAAGTCTCCTTATGTTTCTGGGGTATATATTTTCAGTATTCCCTGTGATATTATTACTTAAAATACATGTTGCCTATTTAGGACTAGCTACTACTTCCTCAGGAGCTGAATTGTCCAAGAGGATTTTTTTTCAGCTGAGTGATGCTTCTTGTTTGGGTCGTTTATGGTTACTATGGTGACGTGATGTAACGGCTAGGAAAGGTTAGCTCCTGGTGATGCCATTCCGTTTGGGTCGAAGGGGGATTCCAACCCGCTTTAGGACCCTTGCTGTCTTAAAGGCTTTGAGGGTTTCAGCTCCTCTTAAAGGCTCCAGTGCTCTTAAAGGTTCTGACCCTCTTAAAGGCTCCAGCTGACTAAAACTACTAAATGGATGAAGCTCGGAATGAAAGCAAAATAAGTTTAGTTGTTAGAATTGGGACTGAAATCCACTTTGGCAGTGTTTGTAACAGGCTTTCACTTAAGAAGGGCAAGAGGCTCTCGGTTGTGAGCTGGGAGTGGGGGCTTTATCTCTATTCTTTGTGCCTTCCGAGGGGGGAGGGGGAACACTTGGATCTGTCCTGACATCATGTCATCTCGCTTGCCTGTGCTGCCCCTATGCCTCCCCCCCTCCATTTGCATCTTTCTGAGATCAATAAAAATGAGTCACAGAAAATGCGTTGTCTTTGTCCCAGATGGATGAATGCAGGAATCAGTCCAGATGATTCCAGGGGCCTCAAAACAAAGACCATTAAAGCCACTTCTCCGTGGTCGTCCTGCGGTTTGGTCATACGGCTCATGTCCCATGTCATCCCCACAGGAGTACGCAGCGCCCCCCACTGAGAGTGGGCGAGACAGACGCCGCGGAGAGCCGAGGGGCAGGACAGCCAGCAGGGGGTGCCGTCCCGCCAGAGCCTCTGAATCAAACCTGTGTGGTTAGCTGGCCTTCATACGAGGAGATGGCCACATTCTGGAAAGCGGTGCCTACTTTTTAATTTTTGTCACTCACCACCCCGCCCCCCTCCCCGCTGCCACATCGTCGCAAGGTTGCCATGGAGAAGACATACTCCCTGACGGCGCACTACGATGAGTTCCAGGAAGTGAAGCAGGGTGGCAGATACACCAGCAGCACCCTAAGTAATGGGCTCAGCCTGCAGCTGGGGGGCGGGACTGAAAAAAGTGGGCGTGGCCGGGGAGGGCGGGGCCGTGATCAGACCGGGGGGCTGCCTCGCTGGAGTCGGCGCGAGGTCTGCCTTCTGTCGGGCCTGGTGTTTGCGGCGGGACTCTGCGTGATCCTGGGCTGCATGCTGGCGCTCAAGTACCTGGCACTGGAGCAGGAGGGGCCCTGCAGGCAGGACTGTGAGCAGAGGAAGGCCCTACTGAAGGCGTCACGCTTCATCGCCGCCAACACCGACCCCACTATCGACCCCTGCGTCGACTTCTACTCTTTCGCCTGCGGTGGCTGGCTGCGCCGCCATGCCATCCCCGAGGACAAGCTGAGCTACGGCGTCATCACAGCCATCGGCGAGCACAATGAGGAGAAGCTGCAGCGCCTCCTGCTGCTCCCCGTGCGCCGGCGCGGGCCCGATTCCGCCGAGCGCAAAGTCAAGGACTTCTACCGCTCTTGCATGAACCTGCAGGAGATCGACCGACTTGGCTCAGCACCCATGGCCGAGGTCATCGACAGCTGTGGTGGCTGGGACCTGGCCGGGATGCCCCCTGGTGGAGCCGGCTGGGAAAGTGGCAGCGCACCCCAGAGGCCTGACTTCAACGAGCTGCTGTATCGCACGCAGGGAGTGTATAGCACCGCAGTCTTCTTCTCCCTCACCGTCAACGTGGACGACAAGAACTCATCACGCAATGCCATTCGGGTAAGAGGGGCACCATCAGCACATGTGTGTGATGCGTTTTAACGTGTTTCATGTGTCCTGGGGTCTCAGGATGTGAGGCGGCCGACGGAAACCCATCCCATCTCCCCCCAGCTTGGCCACAGTCAGGCTTCAGTGAGAATAATGGTCTGTGACAGAATCCAGCTTCCTGGGACTCCGGGTGAAAAATGCGAGAGATGGATGGTTCTGGAGTAACGACAGGGACTCCTCTTCGGCACACATTACCATTAACCCCCCCCCCCCACTTTCATCCACACTGACTTTCAAAGTGACACCAAAGTTAGCAGACAGCTTTCAGGCCTGCCAGCTCTGAGATTGTTCTGTGTGTGACTGTGTGTGTGCGTGTGTGTGTGAGACTCTGAGTGTGGCACTGACCTTGTGTGTCAGTGAGACTCTGTGTGTGTGTGTGTGTGTGTGTGTGTGTGTGTGTGTGTGCATGAGTGAGTGAGTTACTCTGTGTGCCCTGCCTTACAGATTGACCAGGAAGGGCTAACATTACCTGAGAGAACTCTTTACCTGGGCCAGGATGAAGACAGCGTGAAGGTACTATATTTTACGCTACTTAATTCTCTCTGTCCAGTGTCCATACATGTCCCAACACTGATGATGTCACCCCCATGACCATTTTATGATGTCACCCCCTGTCCGTTCCTGATGACATCACCTTGTACTCTTCCTGATGATGTCACTCCATGCCCCTCTCCCGTGTCAGATTCTGGCGGCATACAAGGCTTTGATGGAGCGGCTGCTGAGCATGCTGGGAGCTCACAATGCCACTCAGAAATCCCACGAGATCCTGCAGCTAGAGACACGCCTTGCCAATGTGAGTGCATGGAGCCACAGTGCTCCCGGTGGTCATGTTGTAGTACGACAGTCTGATTGTCTCAAAGAGCTGCCATGTATGTAACCATGTACACAACTCACAAAGGGTGTGTGTCCCTGGGGATACGTTTGTGTCTGTCTGTGTGTGTCCCTGTGTCTGTGTATGTATCACTGTATAGGCAGCTCTCGATTTATGTAAAAAACATTCGAGATTGGAGTGTTTGGAAGCACTGATGCAAAACGGACATACACTGAAGATATATTTAAATTTTATCTTTTCATTTATTTAATATGTATTCTTTATTAATAGTATATATATGGCCTTTATGTTTTTTGCTATAAGGGAGAAACCTGCATGGGACAGAATTTTAAGTCTCATTCCCGCCCACATCTGCAAGATTCTGTTACATCGGGCAAAGGGTTGGTAATTCCCATTGTGATCTCTTACAATGGAATAGGAGAAATATCTGATTTCCCTTACTTAGTTTGACAATTTTATATTCACTGTTCCTTAAGCAGGCATTTCCATCCTCAGGCGTTAAAGATATCAGTGCTGCCTTGGACATCATTAGCCGGGCCCTCGCCTGAGTGACGAGGGACTTTCAAAATGCCAACATCCTTCCAAAAGTTCCAGGGTAGGAACCAAATTAAGTATGGCAGCCTATTTTTCTTTTATTCAGTGTAAATGTTAATGTAAACACGTACCAACATGAATAACAGTTTGATAAAATAACAAAAAACAAATGTGAGCAGTCCTTTTTTATTTGACTTCTTTTGTGGTATCCTGTGAGTCATTTCTACTCACCATCTCCCACAGACATTCAGTATCAGTCACTTCTCAGCTGTTCCTGCTTTCAAAATTGAAAATTTGTCCCGCCCCGCCCTCAACTGCTGAGGGTGCCACAGGAATGCACTCCCGTGCTATAAGGTGTCCGACTTATGTTAAAGTTGATTTACGTGAGGATTTGTGGAACGAATTAATCTGCAAGTCAAGAGCTGCCTACATCTGAGTGCGTCTGTGTTATGTATATATTACATTGTGAGGACCAAATGTTCCTACAGTCTGATAAATACCTGTTATTTTGACGTGAATGTGGCACTGCAATCAAAAAACTAAAGCTGCCAAAAGTCTGGTATTTTGTTTGTTATCTCATGGTTAAGGTTAGCGCTGGTTATGGGCTAACCGGGTTGTCATTGTTGGGATTAGGGTTTTTACCCATAGAAATGGACGGAGAGTCCCCACAATGTGTGCATAAATCTGTGTGTCTATCTGTATGTGTCTGTCTTTGTGGGTACATCCCTGTGTTTTTCAATCTATGTGTGTACGGCAGGGTATGTGCATCTATCTGTGTCCCTCTGTGTGTGTGTGTGTGTGTGTGTGTGTCCCTCTGTGTGTGCGCGTGCGTGTGTGTGTATGTGTGTGTGTGTGTGTGTGTATTCCACAGGCTTTGAAGGATCCCTCTGTCTCTGTGCTCCTCTTGACTTCCCTATGTGGCACCATCTCCCCATCTGTCCTGTGAGAACTGATAACCTCCCCCACCTCCTCCCCAATGTCCCCCCCTAGATAACGATGTCAGACTTCGACGAGCAGAGGAAGGACATCAGCACCATGTACAACAGGCTCACGCTGCGGCAGCTTCAGAAGATCGCTCCCAGTGTGAGTCTCACACACACACACACACCACTGGGGTCACAGGGGGCGAGGGGCATCTGTAGGTTAAAAGTACAGCCCCCGAAAGACCCCCACCTACACGGTGCAGTGAGCCGAGAGGCACTGGGATGTTGCTGTGGGACAGTTCTGCCCCTCAGGGGGCTGATGGCTCAGACTCCTGTGACTGCAGGGGGCTGATAGAGCAAAGGCTGCCGCTCAATCACTCTGAAATTGGACCTGAGAGGATGGAAAAGGCCGTGTGTGTGAGAGAAGATGATTGGGAGGAGCAGAGCAGTAGAGCCAGGCCGACTGAAAGGTCCGTCTTTCTCTGTACCGCCACCCAGATCTACTGGAAACGCCTGCTGGACCGGATATTCCATGAGAACTTCTCGGAGGACGAGGAGATCGTGGTGCTCGCCACTGAATACATGCAGAAGGTCTCCGAGATCGTCAAGACCACATCAAAAAGGTGGGGGGCGGTGGGATAAAAGTGAGAAAGGGGGATGAGAGCAAAGGTGAGGGGCAAATGAAATAGAGAGATGGGCAAAGAAGAGAATTGCAAGGGGTGAGATTTTAAGATGGTGCTGGCTGGCTGTTATCTCTGTCTCACTCTGTCAGCCTGCCTGTTATCTCTGTCTCACTCTGTCAGTCTGCCTGCTCTCTCTGTCTCACTCTGTCAGC
>JAODLD010000042.1:613342-654136 GCA_026781065.1 Mormyrops boulengeri | reverse complement strand
AATTTATTGAATCCCCACAATCCTGAGTGAGATATGCAGTTGGAATATAGATAGATAGATAGATAGATAGATAGATAAAACATCAAATCAACATGATTTATGTAAGAGTGGTGAAGCACCGTTTTCCGTGTTTTCTTCCAAGAACTCGGCGGGCCAAAATGATGAATCAGTATCCTGGAATTACATATACTGTGTTATTGTATAAGTGGGTGTGCCCTGCAATGGACTAGCATCCCTTCCAGGGTGTATGTTGCCTCGTGCATCTTAACAGTTGTTTCTTGCGCATTGTGACCTTTTACTGAATAAGTAGTCATGAACAATGGGCCGATGGGTGAATGGATGGATGAATAGGTATGTTTAATAAGTATGTTAAATGTGTTCTGCTCCCTTGTGTAAAATGTCATATTGCATTCACAAATGTAATGAAAATTAAGATTGATTTAATTAACATACTGTGTTTTAAAAATGTTGAGAAAGATTACTGTCCTAGTAGACTACCAACCATAGTGTCTTTGTGAAGAAAGCAAGGGAAAGCATAATCTTTGGATAACTGACAAAATATATGCCAAGTAATTGAGGTTCGCCCTCTCATTCTGCAATGTATATACATTTCAGACAACACAATATCACTTGTCAGTATGGGGAATGATTTCATGTCTGAAGAAAAACAGCAGTGACGTTTACCACAGTACTCTCATAGTAGGCAAAGTCTAGTTTACCTCAACTGATAAATGATCCTTATTTTGTAACAAATTTGCCTGAGGTTTTTTTTTCTGAATTTCATAAATGGGAAAGTTGCTATGTCATGCTAATACAGTGTTGACAGTATCGGTATTAGAGGGAGCTCTGTAAAATAGGCAATGAGAGGTACAAGTGTGGAACCAGAGCTAAAGATCACAACAATTATGGCTTGCAGAAAGTTTCTGTGGAAGTTAGTTTCTCTCTCTGTATATATACGTATATATGTATATGATTGTTTATGCTATTCACAGCCAAGGTCTATATCGGATCTACATCGGGTGCAGTATCAGGTCCTTGGCATGCTGAACTACCAAAGTTCCTTCTGATGAAGATTGCAAAAGTTATTACATAAACCTTTGTGTTGTATGGGTTTCCTCCCAATATTTTGGATTACCTCAGAATTCTCTCTCTCATATATGTTATGTAACTACATTTCACTGTTGCATGTTTTCGGACTGTGGGGGGGAAAGCAAAAGAAACCCCACAATGACATGTGGCTTCAACCATTGGGCCGCCCTTACGTATTATATAGAACTGTTTTCTCACCCCTTTGGGGCCAGGGTTCGAGTCTCCACCTTGGCTCCATGTGGGTGGAGTTTGCATGTTCTCCCCATGTCATCATGGGGTTTTCCTACAGGTACTCTGGTTCACCTCCTCCAGTCCAAAAACATGCTGAGGTTAATCGGAGTTGCCAAATTCCCCATAGGTGTGTGTGAGTGAGCCCTGCGATGGGTCGGTGCCCCATCCTGGGTTGTTCCCTTCCTTGTGCCCTTGTAGCCTCCATGATTGGCTCTGGAGCCTTACAGCCTTCAATAGGACAAGCGGGTACAGAAAGGGGATGGATACCTAGACGGTTGATTTGATGTAGTAAATAGGTGAAATTGTGTATGAGTTCAGCCAAGTTGCCTATGGTAGAGAGCAGGTGTTGCTTCACAAACAAACAGAAAGCATAGGCAGAAACACTGAGAGGCCTAGAACTCACATGGGAGGTATGAGCAGCCTCCAGAGCGAATGATAATCATTAAACTGACTTTTCACACCACACCTTCACACAGCCTGCAGGCTATGTTGACTTCAAATGAATTCAAAGTATTCTCCTCCCCTGTCTGTCGTTGGGTTCACAGAGCAGGCAGGAGGAACCTGCATGACCCTTGGATGCCTGCATCCAGTTTTTTGTTTGCATATGCGCTGCCCTCACCTAGATTTGGTTTTGCCTCCGGCTCTTCTACAGAACAGCATTATAGCTAATTTGCATAAAACCAAAACACAATCCCTCTATCAGCGTGAACAATAAATCTAATTGACCGCTCAACCAAACCCTGCCTGTATCCAGCATCACACAATGACATTCCATACCTCAATGCAATCTCACGCAGAAACGCTCTACTCCTTTCACAACTACATTCCTCTCACACTAAAAGCGACATAACTCCAGGTAAACAGATGATGAATAAATCATTTAAAAGCAGGCCAAAAAATCTTGAGGCTTTCAAGGCACAATTGCCGTTGATTGTGAGCTGCGCCCTTTAAGGTGCCTCTTTAGTGCCAGGTGCCAATATTTTGACATCCAAATGTACATAGTAGGAATTTGATTGACCATTCGTATACTCTCATGTATGTGTGGGGAGGGAAGCGGAGGGAAGAGTGAACATTTTTAATAAGGCAGAGAAAGAGGTAAACCTGGATCAACACTGTTTTACATCACATGATGATTTGACCAGTAAGGAAAGAAATAAATGGGATTCTAATGTAGTGTTAAATTCATAAAGATGATGCAATATAATTATTATCATGAGTGGCCCCTGGTGCCCATATAGACAGCTTTGCTCCACAACTTACTGCCTCGTATTCATGTATACAGGCTTCCCAAAGGCATATTTGCTGTTGTGACAATTGAGGTTATGGATGGCACCCTGTGATGTGGGGTAGTGTGTGGCCTAGGACTCATGCCTATGAATGGGAGGTTGCTGGTTCAAATCCTGTGGTTAGCAAAATGGCTCTACTGTAGTGATCTTGCACAAGACCTTTAACCCTCAGTTCTCTGGGGACCCTACTTTCTCAGTTGTACACTGCTTTGCCTAAAAGAATCTACTAAATACATTTATAGAGTCATAAAATACTATATTCTGAACAATTATAATTTTACGTAAATTATTAAAAAAAATTCTAGATCCTTCCAAGAGCCATTCTATGACTACTAGTTGGATGATGATGATAATAATAATAATAATAATAATAATAATAATAATAATAATAATAACAATAATAATAATAATAATAATAATAGACAATGTTAAATATAAGCTATTTCATACAGGCAAAAGCTGTCTTTTAGTTCAATGTCTTCACCATCAGCCCAAATGTTCTGCCAATCCTGTGCTCATGACCTCTGTTTTCTTACATGTTTATCCGGTTCTTTAACTTTTCCCATAAATGTCTTTCTTCCTGACTGCGGTTTCTCACCCAGTACAAGGGTGCTCTGGTATACGCAGTTTCCTGAGAATTTGCCATAGTTTGATATGGTCAACAGATTTTGCTAATATGATATTCCTTGTTTTTTCTTTAATTAACCATTGTGCAGCGACAGTGGTGTCTCCTTATTCATGTATCCAGCTTATACATCAGACAAGTCTCTTCTGTGTTTTCTTGTGAAATCATGGGAGGGAATCTCTTCCACAACCCCTCTTCCATTATTGATGGTTCTACCATGTATCAGACCTCTTATATGCACATTGGTGGGTGATGTCTTTTCTGTAGAGATCTTCTTATTTGATATAACTTCATACAATGTTTATGTGTTTAATGTATTAAGAGCACTGCAGTTGCTCAGTGGGTCTACCTGTGGCCTCACACCTCCAGGGTTATGCATGACCTTTGCATATTTATGAGGATTTCAAAGACATGTGCTTTAGGTGAAATAGCGTCAAAAAAAACCTGAAGTCTAATTACTTATTGCCTGAGATGGGATGTGATCCCATGTGTGACGTACCTTGCCATGTGCTCTGTGCCGACCCTAAATTTGGCAAATGGTTATTGAATTTGGATAAATATGTTGTGTACACTTTTACCCAAAGTGACACCCAAGTCATTAAATACAAGTAGAGTACCTAATGCATGTGACACAAAAAGATTGGAAAGATTTGTGTTGTAAATGTGGTTATGTTTCATGCAACATTACTTCATTGTACAATAATATAAATAAACTGGCTCTGTTTCAGTAAGATTAACATTAACCCTGCAGTTGTGTAAGTGTGAGCAAGTTCATCCTTTTAGTTTTTCTTAGTGGCAGATAGCAATTCATTTTTTTTCTCTGATGCTGCTGTTATGAGGCACTTCAGTCTCCTTTTTGCTGACACTGGAGTTCAGATCTGGTCAGAATATCAACAATATACTTTAAAGATGTTGACAACAGACTTGTATGATTCCATTAGGCAAAGGTTTCAATTACAGGCATGTTGTCTTGTCTTGATTTTGCAATTCATTCTCTCCTAGCGATGCTAGCTAGTCTAACAAAAGAAGTTTTACTGCTACTCAGAGTTTCCGAAACATTTTTTCTTTTATTATAAACACATAGATTTTGTGCTTTGTAACTTTTAATAGAAAACAATTAAAATGTCAAAAGGTTTTCATGAAATATAGGCAGAATCTTACTATTTTTTTTTCAGGCATGTGTAAGAAAGAAAAGTGGGTAAGACTTTACTTGAGGGCACAAGTACCTTAGTAACTACTGAAGTTCAAATCATGAACAAATATAGTAACTGCATGAAATACATGAACTATTGTGATTGATTAATGATGAACAAACATGGGATCAGTATATAACTAAGACTTAGTTTCTGGTTAATTAATACATTAAGTAAGAGTGTACTACTGCATTATTTGTGCCCCCTTTACTGTGAGCGTCACCTTAAGGGGGGCACTCAAAACACAAAGAAATGTGTGTAAAACATAATCATAGTCATTACAGACTTTTAACTGCAACTCAAAGATTGCCAGTCGTGTCACAAGAGGCTGCGCAGAAGGTACCTGAACCTGTGCAATGTAGGAAGAACCATGCAGCCCAGCTTTGAGTTTACTTCCAGGGTGTGCCCTGCCTTGTGGCATGATTCTGCTGGGATAGATTCTAGTCTCACTCCAACCATGTATTGGTATATATAAGTCATGCATAAAAAAGACTGGATTGATGGCGATGTGTTTATTAAACAACACTCTCCTTTTTATCTTTTTCCTAAAGATTTTGCATGCTCTTACATGACCTGTACCTGTTCCCTCATGCCTGGCAATGGTTCAGAGCCTAACTAAACACTTTTATTTGCCCTCAAAGTGGCATCTGGGCCGCGTCGGGGTCAGCAGGTTTGTTTGCGTGACTTGTGGTTTCATCAGAAGCAGGGCAAGCCCCACCCACTTCAGAATTATAGTCTGCAGCCTGTGACAGAAAGCTGTGATGAGATTTATGGAGACATTAGATTACATTGTGTATTACACCAGAGGCACTGATACGACAGCAGCTCTTTATTAACGCAGAATGAATATGCACAAACAAAAAAAGGAGCTGGAAAGCAGCCTAGGAATGGGTGATACACAAAGTGGGTTATTATGATGGCCTGATTAAATGTCTTTTGGGTCTCTTTTTTTTCCAGAAAATAGCTTAGCTTCACCAATGTTCAGTTCATATGTGTAAAACCTTTACTTTTAAAATACCCATGACAGTTTGCATAAAAAAGTTTTGGTTGACATACTAAAATAGTAGTCTGCATGTAGATGCTCCTCAGGTTACGGTGGTATGTGTTACGATATTTTTACTTTACGATGGGTATAATTATTCAATAAATTACATGAAATATTCAACACTTTATTATTAAATGGTTAAAGATTTGACAACTGTAGGCTAATGCAAGTTTTTTAAGCATGTTCAAGGTAGTCTAGACTAGGCTATGATGTTTGTTAGGTTAGGTGTACAGTATTAAAGTGCATTTTTGCCTTACGACATTTTCACCTCGGATCGTATCGGATCGTAAACCCATCGTAACCAGGGGAGTGTCTATATATGCAGTGAGAAGAAAAGTATGTTGTGTGAAAATGTGTACATTTCTCCAAAATGAAAACAAAAGGAAAACAAAACACTGGGGTAATGATACTGAGGGGACACAAATAATGTAGTAGTACACTGTTACGTAATGTATTAATTAACCACAAACTAAGTGTTAGTTACGTACTGATCCCATGTTCATTCATCATTAATCAGTCATATCGGTTCATGTATTTCATGCAGTTACTCTATTCGTTCATGATTTGTACTTAAGTAGTCACTGAGCCACTGAATTACTTGTTCCCTCTCAAGTAAAGTGTTACCAGTGCTGGTTTTTCACATAAATTCAGTGATGTAGATGTAAGCTAGCCTGTAAACATATGCTTTCATGCATTATTAAGTCCAATATGAATATTTACTTTTAACAGTTAAAGAGCACTTATCCCATGTTTATTTTGAAAGCAGCCACCTATGTTGCCTAATGGGTTGAATGGCATTGTAATTCAGTAAAGTGTTTTATTTCCTTACTTATCTCAAAATACACAGCAAAAACCTTCTATTTAGATTATAACACACCCCTGCTTTTCTGGTTAGAATGCAAAGCTTTTCCACAAAGAAATGGCGAGAGGAATGCTGTTTTAATCCTGATGCTTTTGTTTTCTAATTCAGAAGCCTTTGCGTTTCGATATTGCCAATATTTTAGTTATTTGTTAATATTTATTGGATTAATACCAGTTCTGTGGTTCTTCTAGAGATCCTGATAAATGAACTTAAAATTTTCTGCAAAGCTCCTATTAGAATGTGGTGGAAAATGCTATGTGCTAGTCTGTTTGCGTGCTTTGCCAGTTTCTCGGTGGTGCCATGATATAGCGAAGATAACGAAGGGTATAGTTTTGGTCCTGTGTTTCCCAAGAAACACAGTAACATACAGCGATTATCATGTGCTGTCAAGCATCCCTAGCTTAAGCTGTAAACCAAGCAGATAGTGCATTGTACACCCCACCCACAATCTGTATCACAGTTACAAATATTTTTGTTCCTTTAAACTGCCTCTTAGGATACTAAGTGTAATTACCTCGTTGGCTGTTTGCCTGGCTTTCATAATCCAGAGCTTCAGCTTTCAGCACGCTGATAAACAGGCACACACACCTCCCACACAGATTTCTCTATCATGCATCCACAATACTCACCTCCTGAACATGGATACCCCTCTTTTACAGAGATGCACATCTTTCACAAAGATACACATCTCTTTCATGAAGATACACATCTCTTTTATATAGATACCCATCTTCTCCAAGTCTCATAATATGCATTTCTCCTCTTTCTGGTCACTTTATAACGTTATTTAGGTGGATACACACCCAGTTTATAACTCTGGGGTGGTCTTTATGGCCTGTGGCAGAGGAGAGGGTTTAAATCCCAATTGCATTATTTACTGTACACGTCTATGTAATATGTTCCCCTACGTTTTAATGCTGGCTTAAGTTTGATTGATTGATAGTAAAAATAACCTGTGAAAATTCTTTTGTGCTAAGTCTTAACCTACAACAGCAAACTAATGTCACCAGCAACCTAACCCGATTCCACGAAGGGTGGGATTGGGGTTTGCGTTGGAGTTTGACAGATCCCATGGCTTATTCAAATCTTGATGTTTATGCCAGAATGCAGTTGAAGGCGAACGTTTGAAAGTTCTGAGTAGTGCAAATCCTTGCAATGATTTGACTTTGCATATAACAAAGTAACAATTAATCAATGGATACACATTGAGGTGTTACGGTCTGTCTGCATTCAAGGTTTCTTATGAAAGTCAGTTTGGGCTAATTGCTGCTTTTATGACGGGAGTATATTAATTAGTGTAATTCAACTCATTCTTCAGGTGTTAATTACGTCATTGTGCAACTATTGCATCTTTAGCCACTTCACCATGCCTCATCGCTCAGCTTAATCGTTATATTTAGGGACAGGTATATGGCGTTTATGTAACCATTCTATGTGATTTTTTTTTTTTTTACACGGGGAGGAGCAGAAAGACTGTATTGTCTTTTCCCTTGAAAATGCTACTGTTACTCCTTTTGATTTCATTATTAATGCCGTAAAGATACTCGTTTTCCTGAATAATACTGAACTTTATTCGTATATGATATTCTGAGAAAGATATATAAGTACAATAGCAACGGGTGCAACACAATACTCCAACTATCCAAATGAACAGCTGTAGGTAAAATGCCCTCCTGCACATCAAGCACCATTTCATATTGTTCGGTTCTCTTTCCCATCTGTATTCATGTTTTCCAAAAGTTGGTCATAAGTGTTCCATTATTGATGTAATTTATTTTTATTGCATAACAGTCGTCAAGCTTGTCATATGTTGGTTTCCCCGCCTCCGTCGCTATTGCTGGCTCTCTGGTGCTTTTTAAGCTGCGTCGAATGCTGCCCCTGTGGCATCCTGTACAGAACCTAGTTTTGGAAAAAATTATGCATCTCAGCCATCCAAGAGGTTGGGCCAACAAACAGCTTTCAGCTTAAGAGGAGCCCAGAGGGTGTATGGTAGATGGCATGGTGCTGTGCGAGATGTGTGTGTATGTTTTGGGGTGTTTAATATGTGTGAGTGTCTCCTCTGTTATATTACAGTTTTGAATACTCTTCCCATATTGACGGGAGCTGTTACAGAGATATGCTACTTGGATAAGTTACATGCCAAGCCTTGTCAAAGGCACATATGATTGAAACTTTGGAAAAAGGTATAATCAAAATATTTTTTGTTATAGCAGTTCTTTCACAGGTTTGCCATGTGCTTTGGTAAAATACGCCCTGATGCGAGTCCTGCCTCACCTGGGGGGCGCCTGGATTCAGCTGTCTTTCAGCTGTCAGAGGAGCCAAAGGATTCTGGGAATGCGGGCTCGCGTGAAAAGATACTCTGCTATCACAGACAGCTCACACGCTAGGCCATCTCACGTGCCGGGCGCAGAGGGAGTGGCCAAACAGAGGTGCGCATGCTGAGCCATCTGTTATCGCGCAGCCTGATACGGCCTACCTCCATTCAGTGTCGTAGGCTTTCTTTTTTGACCAGGCACATCGCACTCCTAATCTTTCCTCCACTGCTGTGCCTACAGATGACATTATACTTGGCAGCTGTTGTGTTCTTTTTTTGTGTGTCTGAACTTGAAAGTGGAGCCAAACACCCTACTCACGCATAAGCCTTGCACGAGATCCATGGCCTGGCTGCAAGCTCCTTTAGCCTACCGTGGAGGAGGCCCGTACCAGTCTGATTATGATTCTGCGGAAGTAGTAAGGTTACACAGTTAATTGGCATCCTGCTCCAGAATCACAGAAATGCAACCTGAAAAACGACCGGGTGGAATGTACTTCAATCAAATGCAGCTCCATCAATGAAACATGCATCTATATATTTCACCTGAAATGGAACGGTGTTCTGGTTTGAAGCAGTGGGTGAATGCTTCATACAAATACAGATGCTCCTGGGGTTACAATGGTCTGTGTTACGATATTTCGACTTTACAATGGGTAAATGTTCTTTTTTACTTCCAGTACATTATTCAATAAATGACATGAGATATTTAACACTTTTTTTAAAATAAATTAGACTTTGTGTTAATGACTTTGCCCAACTGTGGGCTGATATAAGTGTTCTAAGCATGTTTAAGGTAGCCAATAGGCTAGGCTGTGATGTTTGTTAGGTTAGGTGTACTGTATTAAAATACATTTTTGACTTACCGTATTTTTGCCTCACGATAGGTTTGTCAGAACGTAACCCCATCATAACCCACGTAGTGGCTGTACAGGTAACCACTGAAGGATTTAGGTACTGAAAGTCAGTGAACGTACAATTAGTCATTAAAACATATGTAATGAGATATTGTATAAACATAGCAATTGTTTATGTGCACAATCATTGTAGAGAGGCACTGTAATAAAGGTAGAGATAGGTGTTAATCCACTGATTAATGCAATAATGCAGTCCCTCACGTAAGTAAACATACATAAAAAATACACATGTAATCATGCTATATGAATACATTGTCATCTGAAGTAAAGTTGCTTTATTCAGAAACAAAGTCTCTTTTTGGTCATCTGACCATGGATTTGCCATTACCTCACCAGAGGTGGCAATTTCAGGTCCAGAAAGAAAAAATCCAGACCAGGATTTTGTTTCAACCAACGAGCTGAGCATAAAGAGTCACAGTCAGATAGTACTCAAGTGGTTGGTTGAAACAAAATCCTGGTCTGGATTTTTACTTTCTGGACCTGAAATTGCCACCTCTGCTAAACCCTGACGCTAACCTTAATTTAACCCTACCTCTCCATTCCTAAAGCTGACAAGCAGCCATCTTGTGCTCTATCCTGACAGAACTGGTGCATGAAAAGGCGATCTCAGTCAATCTACCTGCAGCTCCTAACAGACAAACATGCGCCTGAACACTACAGGTAATCACACCTGCCTGTGTCACACCTGTTCACACACCACTCTCATCAAGTGTGATGTCCACACAGCTGGTAGAGGGGTCGTCTAACATGAAGACCCTTATTCTGACCCCAGAAGGGGTTCATGAGTGTTGCAGCCATGTGAGTGGATGGATTCATCTCTCTCTTTCCGCCTCTCTACAGGGTGATTGGTAGCGTATCTCAGTTCGATGAGTTTGGCAGAGTCTTTCACTGCCCCAGAGGCTCCCCCATGCACCCTGTCCAGAAGTGCTCTGTGTGGTGACTTTCGAGCTGAAGCCCCGCCTCCTCCAGTTTGTCTCCAGTCCCTCTAACTGTTATTTCCCCCAATGTCCACAGCATGTCCATGGTGGGAATTGTGTCCTGTTTGGTAAATCAGGAAAAAAGCTAGAAAATATTGTTGTTCTCCAGCAGTATTTTATTTACATCATTTTAGATTCATCCCACTCTGATTAAAATGCTAACTACCTTAAAATTGTAGGCAGGTGGTTTGCATTTTAACATATCTCTCTAGAGTTAAATACTTTTGCACTCATAAATATATGTTTTTTCCAATAGTTTTGTAGTTTTACATAATTAGTATATTTTACACATTTTTCTTTCTGTGGCTAGAATGCACAAGATAGGTTGTCATGGAGATGGCTTCTTGCCAAAAAAAACTGTGGTACATCCAGGATGCAAACAAACCAGGTATCCAAGATGCGAACAAACCAGGCAGGCCTGGTTCTGTTTGGCCTAGCCCCAGCCCAAGGCACCATAAACAGCAGTGATGGCCAAATGAAGCGTCTTGAACCATCTGCTGTATTTTCTGGCCCAAAGCAAACCAAGTGTGCCATCTAGTGGCGTCAAAAAATACAGAAAATGGTTCATGAAGCTTCAATCACTAGTAAATAGTCGGTAAGGCTCTGGAGCTGTGGGACAGAACTGAACCCATGTAATAGAAGCCTGTCCCTCTAGTGGTACACGTATGAACAGCATGCGTGTGCTGGAGGACCCGATGCAGAAAAGACAGGACAACTGCGGCACGCTTCACGTGGCGTTTTCTTCTTCATGTGCAGCTGTCATTTATCTTTCGTGTTCACTGGGGTCTTGTTTTTGTGACTCATTTGTTTTCGGGGTCAAGCACTTCCAGCAGCTTAAGAATGACTCAAAAACATGCTGGGGGCCATGACAGTTCCATATCTGAGTGATGGCTCATTTTGGTTTGACAGCAAAGGTTAAGACGTTTTTTTATTGGACCCGACCTATACTAAGGCTGGACCCCTGCATGGCTGCTCAAACCCCAACGCTGATGCTAGTCCTGCTGGACAAGTTCATATTCATCTGTACTGTACCTGTTTTTCTATAAAGCTTAATTTTATTTCAATATCAATATATTTAATTATGAATAGTACATCAGATAAATTATCTAATAAAAAAAGTCCATACATTTATACACAGAATATGAAAAAAATATTTAATTTTGTATAAAGAATTACTCATACAAAAGTGCAGAAATTGCTTTGTATTGATATAAATGTATAAAATGATTGTACACCTCTTTCTAAGCATGTTTCTCTCTGATGTTTACGCCAAATTTGTTGTGAGAGACCCTGAGATCAGTGGAGTTCATTTCCCACAATTCTCGGTAATGCTGCAAATAATATGTCCTGTTGTTGTGTCTTTTGGAAAAAAAAATACAGGGGGTCACTGTGTGAGGTATCAGTCATTTGGTGTCTGTCTCATGTCTTTTCGAACAGAGAACCACGCAGAATGTGACTTTGTCTGTGTCTGTGTTTCTGGGCATGTGTTTAATGAATGACAGCAGCTATTCAATGTAACACGTAGCAAGCAACATTTTACCATAATTTCAGGAAACTTTTCAACTGAGCCAGTGCTGTGACTCTATGGGGTTTGTTAATACGCTCATATGAAGCTACAGCAGTGAACTTCGCTGCGCGCAACTGCCACCCAGCGGCCAGTATTCCCAAGCTCAGCTGCCGATTCTGCCTGGAGTTTGCCTGAGGGGGCTCGGTTCACTTCACACGGATACTGGGGGCCCAAGCACACCGAGTTCCCGGAGCAACCATGCATATAACTGCTGATATCCATGGAGACCAAAAGATACCTAATGTATTTGTGTGTGTATTTGTTTAGGGTGTGTCTCTCGGTTTTACGTAAATTACAGCTAGAGAAAAACGTCTTAGGTTAGACGAAAATTTACACAACAGACAAAGATTGACAGTGACTCACACAAACTGACTCGCCTTGTTGTTCCTCAGCCAAACTTACCAAGGCGTTTTGGCAGGTCATACTGGAGGGGCGGAATATCAGCTAAAACTTACAAGATCATGCAGTCAGGCGTAGCACACGATTCATTTGAATAAAATTAATGTATTTCAAATTAAAATTGCTTCTTCAATTATATGTTTTTATAATATACCAATTATTACTAAGATCTCTTAACTGGCTATTCATTTTAATTATTTTTCTCTATTATTTAATAGATTCCTTTACCAAAAAAACAAAACATACAATTCTCCTTAAACAACAGTGTCGTATTCTGAATATGAAACACGTTACTGTTTTATTGGTATATTAATACTTGATGCTCGGTTTGTGGTTGTTTAGTACTTTAAAAATTCCCCCTGTGGAAATTCCCCCTATGACACGGAATTACATTGAATGGTATATATGTGATAAATTTTACACGGTTTCATTGTGCTTTGTGCGAGGGTGTGCATTTTATACGGTATATACGGCACGTCGCGTTTGTTATTAGTGCGGTTGTCATCGTGACGGCTCGTCACATGACAGCCCTACCCTAGGGACTGCCCTGGACATGCCGCGACGCATCCCGCCGGCTTCATATATACGTGTTCGCTCCACAGAGCTTCAGCCGGCAGGACGTGCTCTGGTAAGTGTCTCATAAAGCGTGTTTGACCTCACATTCGCTTTTCTGGTACTTTAACTCCGGTCATTTTGCTGATCTTCAAATAGAAATGCTGTGATTTATTAATACGAAACGTACCGACAAGCAGGCAGATTAGCTTCGTTTTCCTTTTCGTTCTCTGCGAAGTTGTTTCATATTTTTTACGTGGAATTCACGTTTCATAATGCTGTATTTTAACCACCGAAATCATATCAAACTCACGTTTATGTTACTGGTCTCTTCAGCTTTTCTGAGTGTGGTTGTACTGGCCGTCTTCGACTTCAGTACTTAACTTAAGGTTGATGTGAAACTCATGGGACAGTAATGACGGAAAGATTTAGGCATGGACATCTGGTGACAAGGGCATAGTTAAGAGATGAATGGATTGGGGCCTGAGTCGGGGGGGCAATGGCAAACATAAATAAAAAAAAAAGCTATTCATGACTTAAGCCAGTAACTAAACATTTATTTTGGGAGCCAAAGCCCAGTGTTGGGAGCCATGGCTACTGGGACTAGTACATTCCACTAGTACATTCCACTAAAGCAGGCAGTATAAGCTCTAAACTGGTTCTTATTGATTGAAGTGAGATTATTCAAAGCTTCTCTTTTTTGTGTCAATCTAGCTTGTTCTCCCATCCCAGGCTTCTGACCCAGACAAAAATGCAGACCAACAAAACAAGAGGAAAAGACTCATTCCCTGCTGACACAGCAAAGATGGGCAACAGCACGGGTTCGACTGGTTCCTCCACAGGACCAGCCATTAAAAAGTCCCAGTCTGTATCCTCGAAGACCTCGGTGGGCAGCAGAGTACAAGTCAGGCAGAAGGAAGGGGAAGTAGATAAGTTGAGCCACCAGCAGGGGGCAGCAGGTGCAGCTCGAACCCCCAGCCAGAGCTCCAAGAAGGGAGAACGTGCTGTTCCCCCGCTGCCCAAGCCAGAGGACGTGGGCCTGGGTGTGACGCTGAAGCAGGCTGAGCTGGAGGCTGTGGAGAAGCTGACGCGGGGACAAAGAGACAACCCCAAGTGGTTTGCTTGGCGTCAGAACCGGATCACAGCCTCCATCGCGCATCGGGTCTCCCACAGCCGCTTCGTCTCCGGGACCAGTCAGACCCCGCCTGCCTCCTACCTGGCGTCCATCGTTGGAGACGGCCCCCATGTGATGACACGGGCCATGGCCTGGGGTGTAAATAACGAATCGGTGGCAGCTCGGAGGTACCAGAAGCTGAAGAGTGAGGAGCTGGGCCGGCCCATCACTATCCGGGACTGCGGCCTGTTCATCCACCCGCAGAAATCCTGGCTGGCCGCCAGCCCCGATGGCATTGTGGAGGTCTCGCGGAGCAGTGAGCGCCTTCTGCTGGAGATCAAGTGTCCATTCAAGCACCGGGAGAACACTGTGGCACAGGCCTGCCAGGAGGACCGCAGCTTCTGCTTGGAGCTGGCGGACGGGCCTTGCCGCTACAAGCTGAAACGAGAGCACAGCTACTACACACAGGTGCAGTGCCAGATGGCCGTGGTGGGCATCCACAGCGCCGACTTTGTGGTGTACACCAAACACGAGACGGCTATAGTGCCCGTGACCTTTGACCCTCAGTTCTGGGCATCGGTGGAGGACAAGCTGGAGATGTTCTACATGAAGGCTGTGGTGCCACGTGTGCGGCAAACGGTGCAGGTGAACCCGGCCTTCCAGCGTGAGCTGTAGAGCTGTGGAACGATTAAGGAATGCACAAAACAGTGAAACCACACCCTTCACTGACATTTCAACAAACAGTATAGTTGCTATGCAGAATAAACAGCTCTTGGTGGTTAGCTTGGGGAGTCTTCCTGTGAGTAGGCTTTTCCTTTGGGACTTCTTCACATCTAGACAGTGGTGCTGCATTGTCCAAAAGACAAAGAATTGGAACTGTTTGAAACCATTCACTGGCTTAAAAAATACCAGTGACAGAAAACTAGAATAAACGCCGGCTGACTGGTGTTGAAACAGCCAGCGGACAGATTAATCTCGACCCCTGCGAGTGATATGTGGGGCCAGGCATGACGGGGAAGTCCAGGAAAAAATGGAGGACATTGTGCGACGGGATTCAGGGCCAAACGCATGTGGCTTTATGCCAGAGTTGCTCCAAAATAGTAGGAGACTGGGGAAAAACTGAGACGGATCCATAGTGTCCTGCTGCCTTTGTTTTTGTTTACAGCGACTGCATGTGATTTACTGCCATTCAATAAATGACAAAGTACAAGTCTGGAAAACAGAAACATTGATTAGAATGTTCCGGAAGCCCCAGAGCAACACAAAAGGTGAATGCAGCACAGCAGGCGAGGGATCTGTGCCTTTGTCCAGAAGGTTTTGGGTTTGAATCCCACGTCTGGCAAAGTAATCATGTCACTGTTGAGCTTTTAACCTTAACTGTTTCAGGGATGCTGGCTGATCCTGTGGCCTGTACTAAGAAGCGGGGTTACTGGCTTATCGGGGTAACTTATCGGATTTAAGGTGGTCTGGGCAAAATGTAAATGAACGAATGAATGAAGTCCATTTAAACTCTGGTACCTTAAATACCACAAGTTACCCCAATAATCCAGTAATCCCGCTTCGTAGTACAGGCCACTGGCCTCTGATCCTCAGTTTTTCTCACTTGTACTTTTTTGTCAAACATGTTAAATAAATCATGCTGTGAATGTACAGTGCGATTCTGTGAATACTTGGGCTATCCATCCAATTGCTAAACCACTTATCCTACTGGGTCGCGGGGGGTCTGGAGCCTATGCCAGAAGCTACGAGCATGAGGTGGGGAACAACCTAGGATGGGGTTGACTCACACATGCACGACGACATGGGGAGAACATGCAAACTCCACACACATGAAACCTAGGTGGAGACTCGAACCCTGGTCCCAGAGGTGTGACGCAACAGTGCTAACTGCTGCACCACCATGTCGCCCCCATACTTGCGCTAACTCTTCAGAAAACTACAAACTGGAAAATGAGGCCATTAGCCACCAAGCAACGTTCCTGCAGAAGCTCAGGTTCACCAAAGGGAACGGCTTCGCCAAGCTCACTCATGATTTGGGTCATCTTGGATATGCACATTTCATTTTATACGAAGAACACACCCACGTTCTGGTTCAGGCAGAACACTGGGTACACAGTAAGATAACACACTTTGCAGAAATGTCAGCAGAATCAAATGACCTGTTCTGCTGAAGATGGGGCTAAGACCAGAGGGTTTACCTGCCTGCTGGTTCCTCTGCAGATGAGACACAAGGTGTCCGGTGAGCCTATACCCCAGCCCATTTAGAGCATGCACAAATACCTCGTCATGCAAAACAATACAGATCATGGTTTTAAGGTTTTTATTCACTTGTATTTTCATCTGTACTTAAGACACAGGAAATCAATCTATTAGTTTTAGAGCCAAGAATACAAAAGACAGATAATCTATTGTTGGGGCGCCGGTTAACGTGAGAGGCCGCTAGTCCTACAGCTGATGGATTCGGCTCATGTGCCGCCCACGAGTCCCTGTGGATCCAGGGGTCTACGGTTCCCCGCCCAACTAACCTGAGGAGTGGAGCCTTAAACAAAATCCATACTCTGGCTTGAGAACAAATCGCAGTAACACCAACCTCTCTGGTTGGTTTAGGTATGTTCCCTCAGGCTTTTAGAGGTTCCTTTGTATCACAACCAAGAAAAATGTGTAAGAAAACACCAAAATGAACTTCACTGGACTTCTGTCCCCATCACAAAGATGACTGCTGCCCCCCCCCCCCCAATGGCATAAAGTTTACAATAAATCCAGAGTTTAGCCCTCAATGTGCTAATAATTAAATGCCCCCACCACTATTATGGAGTGTAATGAACTACAACTCAAACTACACTTCTGTTTTATTCATTTATTAGCATGTTGTAATGAATAATTCAAAACAGCTATTTATAAGTTAGGTACAGCATCGAAAATGGGCAAAATCTGATTTGGGTTCATAATGTGGAATAATAACCTTTTATATATGGATGAATGTGTATAGATTCCCCCCCTCCATGCTCATGGTGAACTGATGGTGGCTCAGAGGGGTAAAAACAGCACTCACTCTGCTCCAGGTCACACGTCCAGGAAGATAGCAGCCTCCACACTGGTAAAACAAAGCAACCAACAGCAACTTCCGGGGAGAGCAGGCCCCTCCCACAGCTGTGCTGCAGTCCAATCAGCACATTTAGGAGGCGGGGCTACTGACAGTTTCAGGCGATTGGAGGATGGAGCTGGGAAAGGGTAAACTGCAGGGAGGCTGAGAACCTATCAAACAAATTGTTCAGTCTTCCCCAGAGGGTGCTGATTGGCAGTGGGGGAGTCATGTGGACCAGCAGTTCAGTTGAGCATGATTTTGGAGACTCCATCTGCGCAAAGAATCCCACCGGCCTCACAGGTAACCCTCCTTACGGAACTGCTCCTGCAGGATGTCACGGTATTCGTCGAAGCCCCCCTCGATACGCCTGACCGTGCCTGCCTCGCACACCCACAGCTCCTTACACACCATGCGGATGAGTCGTTCATCATGGGAGACTAAGATGACCCCGCCCTGGAACGGAAAAAGGGAAGATGGGATTTACAACATGTAAGATTCACATAGCTACCAGCAGGGGGCAGAGATGTCCATCCAGAAGAGATGCCCACTTTGAATTTGTTGAGTGCTTTCCCTAAAGCCTCAATTGTCTCCATGTCTAGATGATTGGTAGGTTCATCCAAGATGTAGAAATTGGGGCTGAGAAACACAAAAGAATAGAAGTCAACACACCACAAACACGGACTAATAAGTATGTCGGTGTATGAGTCTGAGATCGTCTAGTGATGCCTGAGCAGCAGGGTCACCTGGGCATGGTCATCTGAGCGAAGGCCACGCGGCTCTTCTGCCCCCCCGACAGGCTGGCCACGGGCCGTGTCGCCAGCTCGCCCGTGATGCCATATCTCCCCAGTTGGTGGCGGTACTCTTCTTCCGGTCGGCCTGAAGTAAAGAGGAGTCATGGGGGTCCAACAGGTACCTTTACATTTTATCTATTTACTTTTTCTTGAGAAAGCAAGGTCTTTGGGATTTTAACTGATGACTGATGATCCTAACCCGTAGAGCAACACACCGCCCTACAGCACGTTTCACAGGAAGGTCAGGGTCCGATTCCACATGCAGATCGGGGGGGAGGGGTTGTACCTGGGAACTTATTGGCCAAAAGCTCTATGGAGCACACGTTGAGGTCCAGCTGGTCCACGTGGTGCTGACTGAAGTAGCCAATCTTCAGGTTCCTGTGAGATGAAAGCCCCATCTTGACTCACCCCTATGACCATAGGGAGGCACAGGTTGAGGTCCGACCAGGCCCCGCACTCACCTGTGGGCGTGTCGGATGCCGCTGATAGGTGTCAGGTCCCCTAACAGCAGCTTCAGCATGGTGGATTTCCCTGTACCATTCTCACCGACCTGTAGGGGGTGACATTGTGCAGAGAGCACAGCTCATGATGCTGTCATGCTTCCTGGTTTTGCAATGTAGTGGCAGCATTAGCATTAGCGGTACACACCACGCAGATGCGGGACTCCAGGTCAGCCGACACGCTCAGCCTGGAGAAAAGACGTTGATCAGGGTTATAGTAGAACTCCACTTCATCCAGCTGCAGAATCGGGGGAGACAGCTTCTCAAAGTTATCCGGGAACCTGCAGCAATACACACACCGCTCCGGCTTTAGAAAAGAACATTATGAAGTTCCAGTATCTTCCACGGATATCGGTTCTCATACCCAGGGCCATCCTGGTTGTCATATGTCACCTTTCTTCCCATTCTGACAGGCTGATTAGATGTATAATCGTAAATCGTAACCCGTGTATGCTCATGTGACACGATTCAGAGAGCTCTCACACCCCAGCATTGATATTCCCTGGCTGTAAAACTCCATAATCACACACAAAAGCTTTTTGAATAGGTCTGCTGTATGTGCAATGGCAGTGCTATAGATGGTTTGGAAGAAGCATAAGATTAAACCATCTTGGTGCTCACATGGGAATATGTTGGAAAATTCTGGCTCAGAGCGCGGCATGTAGAGACACTAACCGTAAAACCACCTCCGAATCCTTCTCAATTGGCTTCAGTTCAGGGCTGTAAGGTGCCAAAAAAAACATCAGCAATCGTGCAGGACACAGATGAAGCTGAAATATCCCAAAGATGAACAGACCGGACGACGGACCGACAGGAGACTCACAGCTTTTCCAGAAGTTTCAGCTTGCTCTGCACCTGTGCAGCTCTGTTAGCATTGTACCTGAAGCGGTCAATGAACACCTGCGAGATGGGCACACAAAGCTTTGTTACCTGTAGTTTTTTGTTTGTGTGGGGTGTGCTTACACCTGACTGCAGTAATAGGCGAAACAAAACTTCATGAACCATTTGCTGTATTTTCTGACTCCACTAGATGGTACTCTCTGTTCAAAAAAGGGCTCAAGGTATGCCCCAAAGTAAACCAAGAGCACCATCTAGTGGGGTCAGAAAATATAGCAAATGGCTCACAAAGCATCATTTTGGCCATCACTACTTGACCCTAATGGGCAATGTGTGGCTCGGCTGGCTCGGTGTTCAGAGGGTTGCCAGTTCGAATCCCATAGCTGAGCAAGTAACCATATCAGGGTTGAGCAAGGACCATAATCCCAAAATAAGGCTTTATGCGACACTCCCAAGCTTTGCTCTCATCTGCATATATTAATCTGTTTATGTTCCTTAGAGTTAGGTGGGATATGTGACTATTCTTTGTACTTTTTGCCTTTATTTTTATAGTACAGGTTTTCTAGTGTTTCTGTACATATACAAACACACAACACACCTGGAAGTGGGTCACTATGTCTAAATGTGTATAATATTACATTTTTGTTCATTTATCTGACATTTAAATTCAAAAAGACTTATTGCAGAGGAAACGGTTACAATTTATGTTTGGCTCCCTGGGATTTGAACCCATAACCTATGCAGTGTTACCTGGATATGCTCTCTGTACTGGAGCTGGGCCTCATATTCCCTTTGCTGGTTCTTCAATCGGTCCTCCTTGGTTTTGACAAAGTTCTCATAGTTGCCACGGTAACTCTCCAGCCGCTGGGAGTGCAGGTGGACGATGTCAGTAACCACGGCATTCAGGAAGTTCCGGTCATGGGAAACCACAAGAATAGTGGACTGCCACGTCTGCATAAGAGAGATGGGGAGGTGAGCTCCTGGAATACGAGGGGGAGGACCGGCACGCATGCATGTCTAAATGCAGGAGGCAGACCTGCAGATAGTTTTCCAGCCAGAGAATAGCCCGGACATCCAGCATGTTGGTGGGTTCTGATGGAGAGCAGACCAGAGTCAGAAAGCATGACAGTGATATATAGCAGTGAAGGGCAGTCTCAGGGTGCGTCCAAAATCATATCCTTACAAAATACGTACTGAATAGAAGCCTGCTATTCAGCCATTAATGCAGTACATAGTGCATTTATCAATGCATGTGAATATGCATGCAGTCAGGATCACTGCAGTCGCCATCTTTCATATTGCTTGACATGGATGTTTACCAATAGCATAGCTTGACCTCAGCAAAAGTTAAAAATCTATCAATGAAAAAAAAAATTACATATTCGAGTCAACTTATATTACCGTGTATTGTGTTCTACTTAAATTTGTACAGTGGTGGCACTTCCACTGCCATATTGACAAAACTTTTGGAGCAAACAATGTTCTTTGCCACTACAATAGACTTAACGTCCACATGCAGATTAGCATAGAGTCCATCATTTGCACAATTCAGAATTGCACAGAATGCAGCAGGAAATCTGGGTACAGTTCACCTACCGTCTCATCCATACTAAAGATTTGGACATACTGCTTATTTCACATATTTTGCCTACTACTTAGCAAACAAGTATGCAATCTCGGACACACCCTCAGATTTCACGACAGCAGAACATTCCCAGCCCTGCTATGGGACTGTGAGAAAAATATTTAACGCAAACACTAATGAGTAGCAGTAATACTATTAGTATCATTAGTTATAACACTAGTATGTCGGTGTTTGGGTCAATCCTATTCAATCCTATCATCCAGTTCTCCTCACAATAACACTGGAGGTCTACTTACCATCAAGTAGCAAAAGATCAGGCCTGAAAAACAGGGAAACAATGGAGGGGTGAATGTACAAAATCAAAAAAAAGAGAGGGATCAGACTGAAGGGGAAAACAGGAATACAGACGAAGAGAAACTCACCGGGCAAACAGTGCCCTGGCCAGTGCCAGCCTCATCCTCCAGCCTCCAGAAAATTCCCTGCGGAGAGGGAATGCACCCATTATTCACTCCAACGTATCAGAATACCCACATGTCAACACTTCAGTCACAAGGAGGAGCACTCACTTTGTCGTCTGCTGCTGCATTCTGGGAGAAAAGCCCAAGCCTGCCAAGATAACGGAGGCTCTAAAACAGAAGAGGAAGGATGAGTCATGCGTGCGGGGGGCTGGCCTGATGTCCAGCTGCTAAAAGAATATTCAGCTGCATTTGTTCAATGTTACTCATTACAGACCTATTAAATAAAAGGTATTTATTACTCATTACACACTTATTACTCATTACAGACTTTACAGAGGAATGCAATAGGCAGTTACCTGGCCGGGGCCTTGTCAGCCTCGATCTCCAGCAGTTTAGCATATACCTCTGATAGTCGGATGCTGTCCTGGCTGTCAGCCCTGGGACACAAACGCAGAAGAAAGAAAGCACATCTCAATCATCGTTCTGCCTTTTAGGTGCAGGACAGACTTGTTTAGGGATAAAGTGAGAAGGGGGATGGCCATGGTGGACAGGGAAAACAAATTACAGACACAGGACCCATTAGATGAGTGCATCTTGCGCCCTCTAGTGCCCAAAAGGCACTCCACGGTCACCCCCATTTGCTCCCATCAGTCAACCAGCCTGCATCTTCAGGCTAATTTTGCACATGAGGTAACGTTCCTAGAGGCGGCAGACTCACGTGCCGCCGGCGATGCGAGCGTTGAGCTGCCGCTCCTCGGCCAGCAGCTCCTCACGCACGCTGTCACTCTCCAGCACACTCTGTAGGGCTGTGGTGTCGTCACCCGCCACCTCCTGCTCCACATGCAGGATGGACAAATGTGCGGGCACACGCAGGTTCCTACTGGCCAGCATTTTCAGCAGTGTGGTCTTGCCCAAGCCGTTCCGGCCAATCAGGCCATACCGGCGGCCACTGGCCAGCAACAGCTCCGCCCCCTGCAGCAGGGACCTGCGGCACAGAGTCTCAGTAAATTACACCCGCAACCAGTTAGGCTCAATACATACTGTGCCCCTTGGGTCAGAGGTGGGGACCTGTGTCACTGACTCAGACTCAGGTCACAAAACTGATGGAAAGACTTGGACTCGACTTGGACTTGAGGGTAATGACTCGAGACTTGGACCCGATGACTCAAGAACACTTGTGGTCATACAGTCGGCCCTCGTTTATCGCGGTTAACAAGTTCCAGACTCTACCATGATAAGTGAACTTCCGCAAAGTAGGATTCTTTATAAATCAAATTTTTTCGTAGTTAAGAGCATAGAAAACCTGTTTACGGCCTTCTAAATACAGTATTTACATTATTAGAGCCCTCTAGACATGAAATAACACCCTTTAGTCACCATTACACTCGTATTACCCAATATATGACAAAAAAGAAAACATGACATATTAGCCATTACAAATATCATATTATTATTGTACATTCAATTACTGCTATTTTTTGTTGCAGATAAACTACATTTATTAGAATCGTGGATCCCAGCAAAAACATTCACGGATAGAAAAAGGCTCGTTTAAATTAAAAATACCAAAAATCAGTGCCCGGTTATTTTTAATTAGCATTTCCAGACTCCGTCCAGAGTGGATATTATATACTGCACATACCAATTGAAGGTAAGCCGACCTGCCGCGAAGCCTGGAGCTCGAGTGGAAGAGGAAGCAGGGAGCCGCCACCGTTAACTTTTTAACCGTTTAATCTTGCAGGTTTATTTGACTTTCACTTTCATGTTTTCGTGTAACGTGCTTTCCGTAAATATTAAAATGCAATTTGAAAATATTTTTACGCAAATGAATACATTTGAAAAACCGCGATACAATGAAGCCGCGAAAGTCGAAGCACAAAGTGGCGAGGGACGACTGTAGTCCCCCTCAGGATACCATAACGCTAATTTTATAATTTTAGTGTATATTGATTCTCTGCTGTCTGCATTTTCATTTGGCTGAATGCAAGATCTCTGGAGACAGTTTGTTGCATAGATGTATCACTATGCATCATATAAATAGACGTAAAAACTGTGTAAGGACAACCGTAACAGAGTGGAGATTCTCTTTTCAACATCTCTGCCTATGAGATATGTTAAGGACTTAACCTACAATGTACTGTGGTGGGTTTTAATCACTAAAGGAAAAAAAATCTGACATAGGTAGGGACTCAAGTTACATGACTCACAACTTGACTTGGATTTGAGTCACAAATTTGATGACTTGTGACTTGAAAGAAAAAGATGGAAAGACTCGGACTCAAATTGGATTTGAGGGCACATGACTTGTAATATTTTGACTCAAGACTTGACTTTGACTCGCCAAGGAGTGACTTGTTCCCATCCCTGCCTTGGGCCCTTTGTGCTCACCGCTCCCCAAATGACACGTCAAAGTTCTCAATGCGAATGTCATAGCTCCGATTCTTCCCCGACTGGTCCACGCGGTTGTCCTTCTTACTGCTGGCCTGGCTGGCCGATGCCTCGTCCAGTACCCTGATGCAAAAACAGCCATAACCACAGGCCAGTCAGGAAAAAAATAAAAGGCAGAAGGTGAGTGTCAGGCTGTGGAGGACAGGAACTCACAGTGGGGCTGTAGTTTTCTGGGCATCGCGCTCGTTCCTCCTCTCATGCTTGGCCCTCAACTTAGCCTCTGCCTTCTCCAGCTTCTTGGCGTCCACGGTCTGCCGCAGAAGCAGAAACCTGGTTACACAGCTCCCCATTACACTTCAGTGCACGAAAGGGGAGGATGCCTCACCGTGTTCTGACCGCGCTTCACCATCCAGATCCCCTGGGCATCACTGGCAGCACTCTCTGAGGAGAGAAGCACCAGCAAAAGGAGTGTATGAAATTTACAGGTTCAAATCAAAAATGTAAAAATACACAGCCCAAAAAAAGAAGACAAGGAATAGAAAGTGGGGATTTCAGAAGAATTTAGGGGGCCTGAGAAAGCAAGCAGAACTACACTGGGCCTTACCGCACTCTGCGGAGATCTGGGACAGCTGGACGGGGGCATCCAAGAGGACTTGCCTCTGTACCTGATGGCAGCTATTACTGCAGAGAAATATAAAAGCTGGGGCTGTTACTGATGTGGTAGGAGAAGGCAGTTTGAAGAGAAGGGAGGTGACTGGCCAGAACAGTTTGGGCAAGACCACCCTGTTCAGCATGCTGGCCAATCTAAGCCCTGGTGGGTACTCACAGCTTCAGTGTGTTGAACATCTGCAGACAGATATCTCGAATGTCCTCTTCATTCTTACAGTCCCCCGACACTTCCTGTAGGACTCCTCCAATCGCGTCAAACACCTCCTCTCCATCCTCAAAATCAGATCCTCCGCAGTTCAATACACCTAGCGCACGGAAACACACAGACACTAAATGTTAGCGCGTGGGGAGTTTAATTAAGGGGCAGTCTCTCATTCCTGACCTGAAGGGGGCATCATATCCCATCCAGGCAAACGGGCCATACACCGTAAAGTGAACTCTCCAGTATACTTAATAAAACGCAAGAAATCCACTAGAACTCATTACGGATCAATCTATAAAAAATATTTAAAAATGTTACTTTTAAAACGCTAATAGGGCAACTGTAAATTACGCTTCCCCTTCCAACCCCGTTGTCTTGAGCAATGACTGGTCGCTTCTGCCATTCAAACTGCTCCTTTTCGTTATCTAGCCTTCAAATATAACATGCTGAATTAATCGTATACTATTTACTTTGTTTTAGACGCGTGGAAGAAACCGATGTCCTTCTCACCTGTGATATAATCGAAGACTTCGGTGTCAATTTCAGGAAACTCGCTCTTAAGAATATCCACGTACGTCGCCATGATACACCGGCCCCGTCAAGGAACGCGCATGAGCTCTTCGGCCACGCGGTTTGACGCATTACCGTGTGCACAGCATTGTGGGACTTCGAGTTTTTATAAGGAGCCTACTAGCTGTTGATGAACTTCAGCGTCTAACTGTGTTTGTTGTATTTTGCTATACATTTGCACATTTTAGTAGTGGTGACCTGGAGTGACCTATGGTTATGATGTCACCGTATATATACCTGGGATATATTATTTTGTCGAAATTTACAGAGAATACATAATATATAGATGATATATATGTGGAAATCATCCATTCTTCAACTGTTTATCCTGGTCGGCATCATACTAACATAATGTAGGTACATAAAGCTGTGATGAAAAGAAAAGAATACGTGCATTTAGACTCTGTCAGCAAAGATGGTCTCTGTAGTTACTATTTTCATTTTCCCAAATCACAGGTTGGGCCCAGTATCTTTATCGTGGTGAAACCAAGGAATCCGAATCAACACATTCCAGAGCTCAAAACAGCTTTTCTAAAGTCTAAATTCAAATAGTATTTTTTCAAAACATGCATAATTAAGCACATAATTTATTGAACTAGTAAGACATAAAAACAATTTTAAAAAGAGTCGGATCCTGCACATACTTCTCAGGGAAGTGTGTGAACCCTCATCTGGAATCATGTCATTTCTATGTCAGAATATTATGCTCCAGTTTGTGCACAAAGAATCTGGTCATGTATAATTCTGTGTTGTTTGCTCAAAACGTAGCACCAAGAACCATCAGTACTGGAGCCCCAAAAATTATCAGCACCATATAATGAATAATCCTTCTTGACGTAGTGCAGTGTTTCCCAACCCTGTCCTTGGGGAACCCTGGGCACCTGCACCAGGTATTCGGTGTTCCTGATTGGCTGAGAACTGGGAGGAAGCAAAAATGTGGACTGTCCGGGGTTCCCTGAGGACTGGGTTGGGAAACACTACACCTAGTGAACTACCTGCAGTCACTGCAAGCCCTGACACACTGCAGCATCCTATTCAGGGTTATGGAGGATCTGGAGCCTATTTCTGAAGCTATGGGTGCAAGATAGGGAACAACCTAGGACGGTGTGTCGACGCACTGCAAGGCACATTTACACCTATGGGCAACTTAGCAACTCCAGTTCACATTAGTATGTTTTAGGACTGTGGGGGGGAAATAAGAGTACCTGGAAGAAACCACACGGAGAGAACATGAAAACTCCACACACGTGGAGCGCTAACCACTGTGCCGCCGTACCACCCACAGAGCACCACTGGTATCTGAATACCTGCCTTGGCACTCCTGCCTGCACATAGTGTATTGTGCTTATATAACTTCCATGAATGGAATGTAATGTACAGTATGTAGTATCTTATGCTGCCTGTAGTGGATGGATGACTTCCATGAGTTTCATAGACAATTAGATCTTTAAAATAACAATTTTTAAATGATGAAATGCTGTCAAAAGCCTTCATTTTCATCTCCTATTGAGAAACGTTACAAAGATTGTCATAAACAAAATTCAGTATACAAATGCTAACAATTCCTGTTGTGAATACCAAATATTTAAAATTATAATGCTGTCGCAAGGATATTATTGGCTTTGATTATAAATCGTGTAATTTATTACGTCTGGCCATCCTACGCGTATCCATTTGTTCAAGCATTGATCTTCTTCAGATTCAATAATAAATCACAACGTCATGACATGGCACGCGCTCGGTTTGTTTTGCCGACTGGCGTCACCCTTCCGCACTGCGCACGCTCAGTTTCCGTCCGGCCTCTCCCCTGCCTGTCATTGCGAGCAGCCTTCGCTGGCTGCGCATGCGCGTAGCTGGTCGGTCCACTACGCCTAGGACCAAGACGGTGGGAGTTAGCTGTAATGGCGGCTGCGTTGTTACTGTCTGCAGACAGTCCCGGACCCGCTTTCCCAGTCGGCGCCGGAGCGGCCGGTGCGCCCGGTAATGGAATAGGGGCGGCGGGCGTCACCTCTTGGAACCGGTCTCTGGACAGGGCCTTGGAGGAAGCGGCGGCTAACGGCTACCTTAACCTCAGCGGCAGGAAACTGAAGGAGTTCCCGAAGAGCGCTTCAAACCACGACCTTACGGACACGACGCGAGCCGGTGAGCGGGGCCGGGAAAGGGGCGTCGTGTAGTCAGGGCGATCCCGGGAAAAGGAGGGGACTCTACTGGACCATGGAGCGACCGGGAATAAACAGGGGCGTGTGAGGCACAGCTGTTTACGTGTTAGGGAAGGAGGCCCTTCTGGGAGGCTGCCAGGCTTCACCTGGAAGTACGAGGCCCGTGACTGGGGTCTGTGTTAGGGGGCGAGAAATCCGTGTTCCTGTCCGGAGAAACCCTACGCTTGTCGTTGAAGTAGCAGCATGCGGCAGTGCCCCTGGTGTCGCGTATAAATACCGCGGGAAACGTCCGCCTAAGTCGGGGACAGCGAGGCGTGCTGATTAAAACGGCTTCACGGCTCCACACCAGCAAGCTACCCGGCCGCGGCCGACCCCGTACACCTCAGCCGGTTTCGGTTTGAGGTTTTTTTTATGGTGTACTGTTCCTCTTTGTTGTGGAGATGATGGCCGATCTTAGGAAGATAAGGGCTGGGCTGTCGTGCATTCCTGCTCCCTTCGCGGTCTCTCCTCCCTCTCTATTTCAAACGCTCACACATTCATTGTCGCGGTTACGACACGCTCATCATAAACCCGTCACCCAAGCTGATTTCTGTATATAGTTGAAGCTGAGAGCCAGCTGGGCTCAAACGTACAAGAGTAAGAGTAAGAGGAAGATGCAATTGACTGTACACTGACGTCCGTACGAAATGCATGTTTTTGGTGGCTTTGTAATGGTTTGTGCTGCTATTCTCTGGGTTCGTTTATTTCATTAGATACTTTCACTGAGTGTTATTCGAATTGTCATCCTTTCTAAACTAATTTCTGAGTACTTAAGAAAGTCATGATGATCCATGCCCCTTTTCATATGCTATTTATTGTGTGAGATACATCTTCACTGAGCAGCTGATCCGTGAGTGTTGGGGTTAGAGGACCCTCGTGGAAACATGGAATGGACCGTCCCCTTACGGGTCCAGGGAAGGCAAAGTTAGAAAATGTGGAGGGCATTCGGAGGAAGGAAAAGAGGCCGAGGTGAAATTGGCAAATGGACTGTCAGAAAGGGAGGCTGTGCTGGCGGGTGGGAGAGAGAGAGAGCATAACAGGCAAGATGTTATCATGGACATCATATTAAGGGGTAGAGAACTGGGGAGAGACCCCAGAAAGGCGAATAAGGCAGCACAGGGGGAGACATGACTGTATGTTCACGGTGTCAGATGAAGGTAATGATGAGTTTAAGAAGTTGTGGTTAAGCTAATTGCTAGTGTGACAGGCAGCTGGGGGGGGGGAGGAGCAGGGGACAAGGGGTAGGGCTTAGGCAGATTGGTGTGTCAGGAATGTACAGGGCTTAAGGAAGACTGTGTGGTTTGTGCTGTGGGGAGGTCCATCCATTGAACACAAAGGTATATATCCTCCCCTGTGTGACTGAGGGGCATCAATCTTCTCTTCTTGAATGTGCTTCTGCTGGCTGTAGGTCTGAATTTGTGTGACTATCTCTGTTTTAAGGCTCCATAGCAGTCTGTGCACTGGAAGGAGTCAGTGCATGCCCAGCAATCCTCCAGTAGATCTTGTTCGATTAGATTGTGCTGGATAAATGAGAAAAATGCTTGAAGTGTTGTGCCCCCCCCAGCCAAGGTCCTGCCTCTAGGCACGCTGCCCGTATGTCATTGGTGAGGAAGTCGATGGCTTTGAGCTCAGGCTTCCTGTATCCCTGACCCCAGATCACAGCTGCAGAGTACGAGAGGCATCTGAGGCTTCGGCAGCCACTGTGGTCTGGACAGCTGGGTCTTCCCAGAAGAACCAGACACCTGCCGCTCTATACCCTGTACTTCACGAGCCGCTTGCAGAACCTGAGGGACGTGTGTCTCTTTGGCACGGGGGTGGGGGGTGAAGGCTACACGGCAGCTGTCATAGCTGATTACTCCCTGCTGTGCCTTGGATAAGTCCGATTGCACCTGTATGTGACGGTTCACATGCCATGTTGTGCGTTGCACGGCACGTTATGTGACACATTACAGCATGATGATGGCATCCTGCAGTGGAGCCTCAGTCTTCACACTGAGCTCTGCACACCTGCCCCGGTGGGGTGGTGACTGACTTGTACAGTAAGTCATTGGCAGCCATTGTGGTGTATATGCCGTCCTTATGTAGGCGTGTGTGTGTGTTTTCTCGAGGGGGAGCTTAATAGCACTTCATTTCTAAACGGCCATGTCACTAGATACGTGGGCTTTCCAGTTTGTGATCCTCGCTTGTCCTCCTCCCTGTGCGAGTGCAGACCTGTCCCGGAATCGGCTTCCCGAACTCCCAGTGGAGGTGTGTACGCTGGTCTCTCTGGAGAGCCTGAACCTCTACCAGAACTGCCTGCGCTCACTGCCAGAGAGCCTGGTGAACCTGCAGGCACTGACGCACCTCAACATCAGGTGATGAACGCACCAAGAGATGCAGACACACGGCAACTGGGCAGCGGCACAGTCAGTATTTTCTCGGTCACTTGCATCTGAGTGTGTGTCTCTTATCGCTCCTGCCAGCCGGAACCAGCTGTCCACGCTGCCCGGGCCCATCTGTAGCCTTCCCCTCAAAGTTCTGATAGCCTGCAACAACAAGCTGCTGTCTCTCCCCGAGGAGCTGGGCCAGCTGCGGCAGCTGACGGAGCTGGTGAGCTACCATGCTGCGTGGCTCGCGATGTCCTTCACATATGCAGGAGTGTGGGCTTTACATGTTGCCTTATCTTTTATCTTTTACCTATTGTTCTAATGATGTGGTGATGCTCCTCCCAGGATGTTAGCTGCAATGAGATCCAGGTGCTGCCACCGCAGATTGGCCAGCTGGAAGCTCTTCGGGACCTCAATATTCGGAGGAACCACCTAGTGCGGCTGCCGCCAGGTACCACCTGACAGGGACTTTTAGCCCTGACTCCGCCCACCCTCAGCTGTGGCCCTGCCCGGCTGCCTGTCCTGACTCCGCCCACCCCCTGTTGTGGTCCTGCTCCTCTGCCTGTCCTGACCCTGCCCATCCTATTGTGGCCCTTCCCCTCTGCCTGTCCTGACCCCACCCCCCCCCTTCAATACCGGTCGTGGTGTCCTTGCACACAGAGCTAGCAGAGCTGCCGCTGGTGCGCCTGGACCTGTCGTGTAACAAGGTGACGACCATCCCTGTGTGCTACCGCAACCTGCGTCACCTGCAAAGCATTGCGCTGGACAACAACCCCCTGCAGAGCCCACCGGCGCAGGTGAGACTAAGGCCCTTCACCAGCCGGGCCTGGGGGCGTGTCACTGTGCTGCCGTGTCACTGTGCTGCCGTGGCGAGCTTCCTGTTTCTTTGTGTCTCAGATCTGCATGAAGGGCAAGATCCATATCTTCAAATACCTGAACATGGAGGCATGTAAGACAGCACCAGAGCTTCCAGAATATGAGAGGAGGACGCTGCCCTTTGGCTCTTGGTGAGGCTCCTCGCTCTAATGAGACTGATACTTGCGGCTCGGTGATTGATTACTGCATACAGTACTTTGTGAAAGTCTTAGGCTGTCAAAAAAAAGTGTCCGTTATTTATCTAGGTAGTAAGTGTGTATTTGCTTGGAACAAAAAAATACAATGTAACATCAGAAAATATGCAAATTAAGAGCAAAACAATAAAAACCGACAGGAATTTCTTATGCTCTCTAAAAAGTCACTGATATTTTGTTGGATGCTAGAAGAATACCGCTTCGTAGTTTTACACCAGCATGACGACTATTTAAATATTGCCTTTGACTGCCTGAGACTCGCACTGTATTACAGGTCTTTACCTTACTGAGGGGAGCGTCTCATTGGCAGTGTGTAAATCTGAGTGGTGGCCTAAACTCTTTCCCTTTGTTTATCACATCTAATACTTTCAGCGGCCGGCCTCAGCCCCCACCTAGCTCTTCTCCTTATCTGTTATCAGTTGATGCTGTCTGTGCGTGCCGCGACTCACTGCCAGTTTTTCCCCGCAGTGCTGAGGAGCTCTTCTCCGGCCGGCCGTACGGGGCCCTGGACTCCGGCTTTAACAGCGTGGACAGCGGCTACAGGCGGTGGTCCGGTAATGAGGTAAGAGCCACGCTCATGGGAGTTTTACTTGCACAAAAATGTTGTGAGGGCAGAAGGAAAAATGAATGGTTCAGAGAGATTACCAATCACATTGTACATGAGGTTGGTCCAAGCCACAAGAGGAAATGGGACCAACCAATCAGTTGTCATGGTCCTACTTCCTCTAGTCGCTTGGGCCCACCTCTTCTACAATCTGATTGGTTCAGAGAGATCAATCATTTTCCCTCTGCTCTCACAACATTTTTGTGTAAGTAAAACTCTCATGAGGAAGAGCCACACTGCACGTGCTGCTGTGGCACTTCCCCCCACTGCTGGAGTGTGTTCTCACTCTGTATCACCCTCCTCCCTAGCCTGCAGAAGAGCTGGCTGACCTGCCCCTGCGCGTAGCCGAGATCACCAAACAGCAGCGTCATCGGAGAGAGCGGGAGAGGGAGGAGGGCCGCTGCGGACCCCCAGTGACTAACGGCTCTCGTGAGTGCCTCTCCTCTATCTGCCCTCTCCCTCCCTCCCTCCCTCCCTCCCTCATACTCCCCTCTGGTTCATTCGCAGTGGAGTCTGAGCTAGAGCAGATAGACTACATTGACAGCTGTGGGGGGGAGGAGGAGGAGCCTGGTCATCGGGGGTCCCTCAGCCTGAGCTCACAGTTCATGGCCTACATTGAGCGGCGCATCACCCGGGAGGTCAGTGTTCCCCTGAGCTGTTCGTGTGCCTCACTGGACCCGTCATCCTGCCCCCATGTGCCACCGGTCTGAGGCGTGTCGCTGTCCTCATTGCGTTGCAGACGGGCGCATGCGATGCTGCGATGTCAGGGGTCACCGTGGAGCGTGTGAGGAGGGAAGCCCAGCTGGCCGCCCAGCGCTACGAGGAGGAGAGACAGAAAGGCCGCTGCGCACAGAGGGAGACGCCGTTGAGCTACATCAAGGTCGGCAATGTCTGTGTGGACGCTAAGTTGCGATGGGAGAACTTTGGCTGGTCGGCTTTCGCAGGGGCACAAGTTCATCACTGATCTGTTTCCCTCCCTAGCACAAAGCAGTACAGAGTCCCAGCAAGTCGAGCCCCACAGACTATGAGGTGAGCCGCCCCCCCCTTCCCCCCGATCTTCACCCCCACAGTCAGGCGTGTTCTCTCGGCTCACACGTGTGCTCATTCCCCATCTCCCGCAGAACACGTGTCCCTCCAGGCGCTCCACGCACACAGACGACTCTGCGCTTTTCGTGGTAAGAGGCCCTGAGCCATCTGGGCCCCCGCCTGATGCCCCCAGTTTGCTTTCTGCTGGCTGCCCTGCCCAGCAGTCACCATCCCCTGCTAGCCACGCCTCTTTCCCATCATGTTGTTTCATTAATTTTGTTCCCCAATTTCCCCTTGTTCCCCCTCCTGCTTCTCATTAGCTGGGTGAAGATCGGTCCCCTCTGTCTCCTCCAGGTAAGCATGACCTCTGACCCCGTAACACCTTGTTATATTTTTAATCACAAGGGAGGCCTTAATATTTCTGCCCTATCCCCCCAGCTTACCAGTCGTCCTCCTATGCCGGCCCTGTCACCTCACCCTCCCATCGGGGCCCTCTGGCCCTGCCCTCACACCGAGGCCCTACCTCCCGGCCTGAGAGCTTCCTGTTCCGCCTGAGCCAGAGAGAGGAGCGGAGGAGAGGTGAGTGCTGAGCGAGCTGCCTCGATCTCCTGCAGGCCCACAGCAGGCTCATTGTGTGACGCCCACCTACTTGGCTCCCTCCCCCCATTAGATCAGGGAGCTGCTCAGTTGCTGGAGCCCGTCCCACAGTCGCCCTCCGGTCCTGTAGGAGAAGAACTGGAGTTGGTGGAGCAGCTACGCAAGGCAAGACCGGCACTCTGCCACTGTAACACGCCAGCTCTGCAATCTCGCTCACCTCTGTTTGACCCCGGTACTGTAACCCACAGAATATCGAGACTCGCCTCAAGGTGTCGCTACCGAGCGACCTGGGCGCCGCCTTGACTGACGGGGTCGTGCTGTGCCATCTGGCCAATCATGTGCGGCCGCGATCCGTGCCCAGCATTCACGTGCCTTCGCCTGCTGTGGTGAGTGGCCTGTGTCTGGGTGTCTGTGTGCGAGTGTGCGCACACACCCCATCTCAACATGCCGGCACTCTCGGTTCACAGCCCAAACTGACCATGGCTAAGTGCCGGCGGAACGTGGAGAACTTCCTGGAGGCTTGCCGCAGGATGGGTGTCCCGCAGGTGAGGCTGCTATCAGCCCTGGTCAGGTGACCTGTAGCTCATACAGCTAACAGCCATGTTCTGCTGCTAACGGGCCTGTTCTTCTCTTCCCTTTTTCTCTTTTCTCTAACCACCCACTTTTTTTTTTACTCTTTCCACTTTCCGCTCTCCCTGCACCCTCGTCATAAATCTCATACCTACCTGTGGAAGGAGCACCTGTGTTCCGTGGGGGATGTTTTGGGAGCACAGGGGGTGGGCGTGTATGCCACAGTGAAGGCCTTGCTCTCACTGGGTCCCCCACTTCGGTCTGCTCCGCCAGCACACCTGGCAGGCTTTGCACTTTTCTACCTGTCCGTCATGTCAGTGCTGTGTGCTCTCTACTGCCACCTGCTGCCTTGTCTCTGAACTGCTACACCCAGGCTAGCTGTGCGTGGCCATTCGCATTCTCTGGCACGGTACTGTTTCTCCAAAGACGCCCACAAATTGGTGTGCACTCATCTGGTACGTCTTCTGTGAAATTTATGTGGGAGCAGGGGACGTGAGAAAATGACTGTCAGAAAAAGACATGTCTCCTTTGTGCCTGAGATCAGTGACGTTTCAGTGTGCCTTTGTCCAGCCAAGCACAGCTAGGTCTGTAACATCCCAAACACAGTGAAGAGCAGTAATCAGCATCTAGCCCCACCATTGGTTATGGGCGTACACCTTTACTTTATTTAAAAAATCACCCGGATGCCCTCAGGTGCTCAGGAACAGAGAAATGGCCCTGATTTAGACTCTACCTCCTGTCTCCCAGCAGTGCACTTAATTTCTTGGTTCATTGACTGACATGCTTGTTACAGTTACACACTTTCCTAATAAAAGTCAGACTGTTTGTCTCGATGTCTTGCTTTGCTGAACGCACACACACTCGCATGCCGTGTAACCCGTCATGCTGCAGTGCTGCCCGCCTGTTGTGGAACCTGATTGGCTGAATTCTCTCCATCCATCCCGCTCTCCATCTCCCACTCAGAATGCCCCCCCCCCCCCCACCATATTGAATTTATTTTGTATTCTTGTTTTTTGTTGGTGTTTTCATTTTGTTATGATCTTGTTTCCATTCCATCCACTGATATGTCTGTTTCATCCCCCCCACCCCCCACCATGCCCACGGCTTTGGACATGTCCGTTTCCCATCAGGCCTCACTCTGCCTGCCCCTGCACATTCTGGAAGAGAGTGGGCTGCCTCAGGTAGCAGGCACAGTGCAGGCTCTGCTGGAACTAGCCCCCCCAAAGCACCCCCCCACCTCTCCGGCTGCTGCAGTCACCATGTAGGACTGGTGCTTGGATGGATCACTGCAGGAAACCCACCCTCCCATCCAAAACTGTTTACTTTTGTGACCGGAAGAGGTGGTGGAACACCATGTGACCTGGGCAAAGGCGGAGCTTTAATGCCAGCAGGATACAACGTCCAATCAGCTTCCTGGGGGGGCAGAGTTGACCTGTCACAGCAGCTTTTGCAACTGACTGACACAAACTGTTTAAAACCAGTCAAGAGGACTAGGGTGAGATGTTTATAAAAACCTCATTAACGTACTTTAAAACAAAAGTTAAATCATTATGATTCATAGATAGGTCTTTTTATTATTCTCTTTCTGGGTCAGATCCCTTTGAGGGATCATTGGCTGTGCAGTAACTGTTGTTGTCTGCATGGTCCGTGTGGGAAGTGATGCTTGTCTACCTTTTGTCACGATACCTGCAGCATATTTTAAAGTATGCAGTGAGCTATAGGGCACAATCATGGGTCTAACACGGGGCACCCACACTCTGCTTTTACACTGACGTGTGCGGAGTTGTAGTCCCGTACATGGCCACGAGGTGGAGCCAAACGCAGGGCAGTTTGGTCCTCCTGATCAGCAGCTGAAACTGTCATATGTATTACATTTAGTAGAATATATGAAATGAAATACATGTAACAGTTATATTTTTTTCAAGGTATGCAAAATACTGCAGTACGGTTTAGTAGTGTACCCTAAAGGTAAAATTAGGAACACACTTGAAGGAGTTGTTTTCTTCTGGAAAAGTTTAATCAAGCACACTACGATTTTTTATATTTCTTAATGTGTCTGTCCTTCCATTGGAGCGCAGGCCAGACACTCTGGGTAAGTCAGACACGAGTAGTTTCGCTATTATTAAATTTAGTCAAGACAAACACTACTGTACAGATTATTTTTTTCTTTTCCTGACATGGTATTTAATGAAAAAGATGTCTGGTCTAGTTGGACCCGTCCAGGTGAGCTTGAGTTTGGCCCGGCTGCACGGACTTCTGCCTGCTTTTATCACTTTGATGCGCTGTTCCTCCACAGGTTCCTGTGCGTGAGTGACATTCCTAGCAGTACTGTAGTTGATCTTGGTGTCACGCACCCTCCCAGGCAAATGCAATCCTACTTTGGTGTAATGTGACTCCGGTTAAGGCTGAAAAATCAGGTGAGGTTTGTTCCCTCCCAGATGATGCAAACGAGTGGAACAGCCGTACTGCGTTGCGACCTGTCTGACGCGTCATGTCCAGTATAACAATCGGAGCAGAGAATGAGTCGCATTTGATTCAGCCGCTTCTTTATTGTCTGCTGACACGGACTGTGATGTAGTTGTCCTTGTGCAGTATTTTCCTCACCTGAGGACAGGGCTGGCCACCACAGTGACTCTGTAGTACATTCCGTACGTTTATGATCACAAGTCCTCATCGAGCCTCTTTTTATGAATTTTCTCTTTATAGGTCATATGAATATCAGAAAACGGCATAGTTTGGACTCAAACAAAAAGCTGACAGTACTTCTAGCGGGTATTTGGATACTTTAAGAGCATAAATAAATGAATTTCATTCAGCCTGAGTGTGTGTTTTGTTTTTTTTTAAACCCCTGCCCCCACTTCAAACTGGTGCTATGTTTAGGTCATGTGAACATTTGATCAGATGGTGACATGGTTGCCGTTACAGTTCCCTTTATTTAATTCTTCTTCTTCTTCTTTGCCGTGGTCGTCTTCTTTCCCTTCCTTTGGGGGCCCATCTGCCGGCGGACCAGAGTGCCTCTCCACCACGACTGGATCTGGGGGAGAAGGGGGGGTCCTGAGGCCCAGTATGCAACCAGCGGCACATTCATGAAAAGGGCTTGGGCACACGCAACATACAGCTCCATAGCAGACCTTAAGGGCAGCGTTCCTCTGGTTCCGCTCCATCTCCAGCTGCTGGTGCAGGAGTAGCTTTTGGACACGGTCCTCCTTCACCACCTGCTCACTGTGCTGGTACTAGAACACAGCAGCAGCCTGATCAGATCTCAGGCAGAAGAAGAGCAGGCAGGCCTGTGGGGCCGGCGGACTTGCCTTCCTGGCCAGTTCCTGCAGCTGCAGGAGGTTGCTGGCCCTGGCATTCCTGAGGGTGCTGATCATCTGCTGCTTCTCCTCCATATCCTTTTCATATTGCTCCATCCACATCTCCAGCTTCTCCTCCAGGCGCTTGGGGACATCCGGTCATACATTCTCATGCGCAGCATACTAATCAGGCAACTTATTCTTCTAATATGCAGCATATATTTGTTTTATATAGCGCCTTTCGCAACAAAGTTGCCCCAAGGCACTTGACAATAGTGTCTGGCAATCCATTATTATTCATACACAGCAGTATGCAGGGTTACAATTCACATCATTACAGTTATACTATCACACAGTGTCTGCACACTGAAAGCCAGTCAAACCCCAGGTTCCCTCAGCTTCAGCTTCATACTGCTTGGTGCCTCCTAAGGAATCCCTCCATCTCAGCATGAGCTCGTTTTTCCTCTTCCATCCTGTCGTGAAGTAGCTGGGAGCAAAAGCAGCAAATGAAGCTCTTCGTAAACC
Organism: Mormyrops boulengeri; assembly: GCA_026781065.1. NCBI lineage: Eukaryota > Metazoa > Chordata > Actinopteri > Osteoglossiformes > Mormyridae > Mormyrops > Mormyrops boulengeri. The sequence continues at coordinate 616,631 of JAODLD010000042.1, read as the reverse complement.
TACAAAGGACGTCTGCTATCTGTGCCCTGGTATGAGAGACCCAGGATCCTGGACAGTTCTTCTTTTGGTCAAGTCTGCCTGACCTGGGCTGGGTGATTCATGAGCATCCTATTTCCAAAGGTCAGTCTACAGCCACTCAACACCGGCACTGATGTGTGAACAAACGCACCTGTATCATCTCCAGCTGCTCCTTCTCAGAGGATGCATTGAGCTTCTTCCCCTGGTAGACCAGCAGTTTGGAACACTTTGTCATATAGCTCTTCTCCAGCGCTGTCCTGGCCTTCGTCTCCTGTAGCTGGTCTTTCAGGTGAGCTATGAAACAATCTCGGTCCTGGAGACAGAATGCTATGTGTGCAAAGGAAGCCTAGCACCTACTCCCCCACGGACCCTGTTTAGCCCTGCCAGCGATGAGTGCGGCGGCCTTCTTTACCTGTAGTTTCAGGGTGTTTTCCTTTCGGATATCCTGCAGTTGTCTCTGCAGGACCTTGGTCTTGCTTCTGGCCTCCTCCTCCCTGCCACACACAGTACGGTTTGTGCACAGTCATGTGACATCAACATACTTAGCTCGTTACCGTATAGTAAGGCTCTAACTTCAGGATGATGTCTTGTACTTGGTTCTTCCGCCTCTCTTCTTCGTCTATGATGTACAGCAGACTGTTGAATGTCCCAGTTGCCTGTAGCTCTTCCAACAAGGCTGTGATTACTAGGTCCACAAAGTCCCTGAGAAGTCCACAGAAAGTCTGCAATCTCTCTGAGAGAACTGGCTATGTGTGTTTTTATGCTGCTTGGTGCTGGTAGCATGTTGCCGAGTATGCATGCATAGGAAAGTGTATCTGTACCCACCTGTCTCGCTGCACCTTGGACAGGTAGGCAGGTAAGACGGAACTTCCCAAATCTCTGTGAGACCTATGTGGCACATCCCCTATGTCTGCTGTGGCAGCCTGACAGACCGAGAGAGCAGGCAAGACGCACGAATCAGAAACCAGAATAAAGGTTTAAATAAATATGTTTCAACGATGTAGAGGGGGGAATATATAACAGTGTAATGCATAAACGTCACAGGACGACCAGGCAAAATAGCTCGACACCTCTTCCGCAGAACGACCCCGTCGGGCCCGCATGATGTTTCCCAGAATGGCCAGCTGATCAGCACAGTCCTCCAGTACCGTGGTTATCCTCAGCAGCTCCACCGCCTTGAAAGGCGACGCCATCCTGCCGGTGTACCCGCACAACGGAAAAAATATACTTACCGGGACACGCTAGATTTCTTGCACCTACTCTATGGATATGGATCTTCCAATATCTTTATTACATTCTGCAAGTCCGAAGCACACGGAAGCTGCTGAAAGCAACTGTAACCGCACATGCCGCTTACCTTGCTCGTTTGTTTACAGCTTGTGTAAACTTGCGTAACCATGGCAACAAGGTAGCGCAAATAACAGATTTTTCAATTAAATTGTACAAAATAAAAGAAAATCAATGACATGAATAGTAAATAAAAAGCAAATTTGTAGTATTCATTCTCATGGTTAGATATTTCTTAGATGAGAATAACATTGGAATCAAATTATCAAAAAATGGGACAGGACAACGCACGATAAACACACTGTTCTTTACATTGTGTCATGAATGTAAAATATACATGCATGTTCCGAAATAAATAAAATATTTTTAATCAGGCGCCGCTTTGGTCACACATGGCATTAATTTCCCAGCATGCCCTGGGCTTATCCTTTTCCTCCATTTTTTTACATCCGTGCAGGTGAGACACGAAAACAACCCAAATATGAATAGGTTTTTCAACGTTCATTACATGAATTTGGGATTTGATTTCTATTGGTTCACACAGAATACACTCTCCACTTAATATTTTTTACGATGTGTTTATAGAAGATACTAGGATGACAAAGATATTTAGTGGATGTTGACTGTCCTGCTTCAGCCAACCGTGAGCCGCCAGCATACCGGCTATTCACATTAACTCTTACTTTAATACTAACTGTTAAATGCAGTTTTGAATGCATAGGTTTCGATTTAGGTGGCCCGTGCAATATGATATGTGGCTTTGAGGCAGAGAGTGTCCCGTAAAGAATACCTCAGCGCCATGGGTTAGTTTATAACCGACTGGCTCTGTAGCTAATGGTACAAAATGGCCGTCTGAGTGTTAACGTTAACGGAAGAGCGGCTCGTTTGGATGGTCCGTAGCCTCTACATCATGCTGATCCTTCCTAACGATTCTCTCTTTTCCTTCGAGGTTACGAAGCCGGACGCCTGACGATCATAATGCCAGGAAGGTGAGTATGACACTGTTACCCCGGCCCGTATCGTCGTATTAGCAGTTCGTACGCTTCGGCTTCTTCCCCCCTCGTGACCGTGACTACGGTTCTGGTGCGTTGTGGATGTACCGCTATATCAGCGGCGTGTATAGTGTCACCATCAGAGGGTGCCGGTGCTGTTTGTAGCCCCTGTACCCGTCACACGTGTCTGGGAGCGGCAGGGCCATTGCCACCCTATCGTAATTGCTGTGAATGTTCTGACAGCTCTTTAGGATTTTTTTTTAGCGAGTGCGTAATGCGTGTATTTGAAAATTAATTTGTTTACAATGGGTTTCCAGTGCCTGGTATGGTGTTAATAAACGTAAATAAAACCCTTTCGCTGTTTCATAGTTAAGGTACACTGTTTCTTTGGAAATGTATACATACTAACCATTCTGTGTATTAAATGCCAGATTCCATTCCAGAATCGTTTGTTTCTGTTACAGTTAATGCTGGATGTATTAGTTGCACTTTCAGGTTATTTGCACTGCATGGTGCTGTGCATGCATAGCTTCTGTCCTTGTCATATGTTGCACTGTGGTCCTGAGAGCATGAAGCTTTCCATTGTATTCTTGCATGTAGGGTTGCAAAGGGGCAGAAAAATTCAGGAAACTTTCCATTGGAAGTTAAGCTGGGGAATTTTGGAAATACGGAACTGCGTGCGAGCTGTCAGATACAGCAAAGCAAACTGTATGAATAATACAACATTGAATATGACTTATAGGCAGTGCGTTTTGATGCAGATGCTTATTTTGGGGTGTTTTTCCGCACACAGTTACATACAAGCACTTGGTTACACAACGATGTCACTCTTAGTTCCATCAAGATTTTTTTTTCTGACTACATTTAAGTTGTCTGTTATAGGCTAACCTGCAATTTTGCAAATTTCCTGTTAAGTCAAAGCTGCAGGGATTTTAGGATCTGTAGCAGCTTGGATCGAAAACTGGTTAACAGACAGGAAGCAGCGAGTAGTT
>JAODLD010000042.1:569411-613242 GCA_026781065.1 Mormyrops boulengeri | reverse complement strand
CTGCTAGTGTAGCGCAAGCTAAAACCCTGGGTTCCTTTAAATCTGAGCTAGATAAGATTTTGACAACTCTGAGCTATCAGTTAAATTCTCCCCAAACGAGCTTGATGGGCTGAATGGCCTCCTCTCGTTTGTAAATTTCTTATGTTCTAACTTTGAAAATTCCCAGAATTTTGCAACCTTTCCTTGCATGTAGGTGACACTCACAATGACATAACTCGACATGTTCCTGTTCTTTCTAGACTGTGGAGCAAGGCCATCTTCACAGGCTACAAGCGTGGTCTGAGGAACCAGCGTGAGCACACTGCTCTGCTGAAGGTGGAAGGAGTCTACACGCGCGAAGAGACAGACTTCTACCTGGGCAAGCGCTGTGCCTACGTCTACAAGGCTAAGAAGTAAGTCTGGACTGGGCGGCCTCATGTGGTGCTCAGTGAGGAAGTGGGTGTTTCAATGCCACAATCTCTGGTGGTACTGTTAAGTGGCCTGACTAGGGAGTGAATGTATGACAGGCAGTGATGGTCCTGTAACGCCTACTTCATGTTCCCACGTGTGCGTACATACATTATGGGGTATCGTCTGGGTATGTATACAGATATACCACCGGGCCGGCAGATTCCACCTGCCAAGATGCCTAGTAATGCACTATCAATTCCTTAGACGTTTTATTGGTGTGCAAGTCGGCTAGGCCCAAAATCTGGGCTGTGAGCTCGGACAATCCTGATAAAGAAATTTTGCATGATGCATACTGTGCGCGGAGTGTAACAGCATGCTGATGGGTGGAATATGAACTAGGCTTAAGCCTCTTGATCGTTAGGATGCATTTATCCCGAAGTGGTTCAAAAGAAATTATATATCTGCTCCATTCCGGTGTTCTGTAAATGGTACTGAATTGTGGTGAGCCTGGTTTAGTTGAATATCATTGAAGCTATAGTTCTGTCTGCTGTCACCTTGGTGCTTTTGATGGCTCGCGGTGTTTCCTGGTGCGAATGAGGTTTAATATTCAAGTTGGGAGTGTTCTCACTGAGCCCAGTTCAGTCCTGGCTCCAAAAGCCACTGGCATAGCTGAATTTTTATTTATTTATTTATTTTTAAATGATGTCACTGTTCTAGGGCTAGTTTTCCTTGCAGCACATGCCAATGTCACCAGTAAATATCATACTTTTAACTTCTGTGTAAAGTATCTAGTCTGAGCGTACCTCCTGTCCTGTGTGGACAGCTGTATACGTAGACCTGATCATTTGTTCTGTTGTCTGTGGTCTCTTGTCAAGAGAATTACATCCCATGTTTGTGGTTTCCATCTCACTGCAGTCTTGTGTCCCTGATGTGGTCCCTGTTTACTTGCCAACTCTGCTGAGATTGAGGTTCTCATTCTGTCCCGCAGGAACACAATGACCCCTGGTGGCCAGCCCAACAAGACCAGGGTCATTTGGGGCAAGATCACACGTGCCCATGGCAGCAGTGGGATGGTGCGCGCCAAGTTCAAGAGCAACCTGCCCGCCAGAGCCATCGGACACAGAGTACGAGTGGTGAGTGTTGGCTGCTGTCTGTCTAGGTTTGTCCAGTAACTCCTGTTTTGCCGCAGTGTGAGCAGCTTTAATTGTGGAAAGTGTCAGTTCTTTTGGCCTGAAAACCAGGTTTGTGGGGGTGTGTTTGTGGTTGAGAGAGTCCATACCTCCCTACCTGGCAGGTTGTATTAGGAGGCTATTTAACATTTCTTACCTGTGAGTGAAGCTAACAGATCTAAATATCATTGTCGCCATTAAGTGTTAGCAGGTGACTTAATGTAATGAGAATTTCTCTTTCCCTTTCTTTCCAGATGCTGTATCCATCACGTGTGTGAGCCTTTGTGTACATACAATAAAGTGGTCCAATCCCTGAGCAGCGTGTGCCTTTGCAGTCAGTGGGGTGGCAAATGGGGAGTGTCACTGTTGGTTCATTGGCTCTTCACATCTGATTCTTTATGTCAGTGAAGCCCTGTGAATGACCGCACCAAAACACTGGGACATTTTCCGAAATGGTGCTGGGTTGGGCATGTTATCCTAACTTTAGGAGGATTTGCGGCTGAGGTCAGAAAAATGTACAGCTGTTTGGACTGAAAAAGGGTTTGCTAAGCATCTATATCCTGTTTCTTAAATGATGTCGGTTCGAGGTCAGAGGTCATTGCAAATGCAGAAGGTGAGTTGGAAAGCCCTGCATATAGGTGAGATGCAGGGTCTCGCATTTGTTTTTGCAAGTTATTCTTTAGGGTTGGGGCCCTTATCACTGTCTTCACCTCATGCATTGGGCTGTAGAGTTGTTTACTCACACTGCGTTCCGTTTACCTTGGAGGTCAGAACACGGAGCTGGGAATGATGTCGCACTCGAGTTAACCTTGTTCTAGTACAGCAAGTCGGAAAGCCATTAAATGATACCAGGGACCTGTTTCAAAAAGCAAGATTTCTTACTTAGCCAGATAGCATGTTAGATTTCATTTACTGCAGGTTAAATGGCCTTTATTTTTTAGGTGGGCTAACCCCTAGCTACTTACTCCAACAGCAAGTATTTGAACTGTTTGACATCGGTCACCAGACCAGCAGACTGATTTGAAAATTTAAAGATTGCATTTATTTGGTGCCATATACGGAAAGTGGAATGTCACAAACAAATGGGAAGAATGTGGCAAAGCCTGCAGCTATCAAGGAACATGGGTCCTAATGTATAATTACTGTGTTTACCTGGGTGCGGCTAACAAAATAATTGGTCTCTAGTTTATCAAAGCTATGTGTTCAGGGTGTGGAGTAGAAAGAGAGACACTAATATAATGCCCTTTCTACATATAAAAAGAAGCAAGGTTTTAATCCTGCAAGCAGTATTTCTTTGGGTTATTTGACTGGTGTGTTGTGAGTCACTGGTGTGCAGACCAAGAGTTAAATATGTTACAAAACCTGACGTGATGTGGGGTGCTGTCGATATTCTGTTGGCATGGTTCTCTCGGCCTCGACCTGTGTCACAAGCTCATTAAATGATTTGGGTGACTGATTATTGAGCTTTAGTACTCCTGAGGGTTTCTGAAACGGAGTCGCGGCACATTTTCATCTGAACGTTCTTACAATGACGTAGACAGTGAAAGCGAACAGATAAACAACGCGCCACGACTACTCTAAAACGCGTGTTAAACGAGAGGCGACTTTTTTTTCATTTTTGCCCTAAAAGTGAACACCTTTACTGCATCTGCTTAAAACACACTACCTGTCGAACTATAATTACGGGAACATCGTAGACGAAAACGCTTGTTTGGTGTTAAGCATTTTATGATAAGGGCGTTTACGTATATTAATAACCTATAATCAATGTGTTTTTTTTGACAAACTACAGCTGGTAAACCAAATTTTATTTCCAGACGTCAGTTCAGCTCGTCACCGAAAGTACGCGCACGCATTCATACGTAAAACGTACGCTCCGCCCCGAGACTCAAATCGCCCTCCCTTACCGCATAGAGTCACGGTAATTGTAGTTTTATGTATGTTCTTTTCGTTGATATAAACTGTTAGCATCCTGATTTTTAACTACAATTCCCTACAACGCATCCCCGTGTCTCGCCTTAAAAAGCTGCTTTATAAAGAAGTTGTTTTTGCTGCAGCGCTTGATCTGGATCTCCGGGCTGACAAGGTGGAGACGTAGGTATCTGTTGCTAGGGAGATTTTTTTTAATCTTAATTATTTTTAACCTCTCAGACCAGAAAATCAGTTATTTTAATGAACGTGACTTGTCGTCATCCCGTTTAATTTCTTAACATTTAAAACGTTATAATAAAAGCGATTATGTAGTAACCCCGTGTAAGGAGACATATAAAAGGGGATTTAACGCCTTTTTTTATTGGTCGCTGATCTAAATAATTTCCGGCGATATTTTACGATACTTATACGTTATTGGTATACGGATGAGACGTGAAAATCACATGTTGGCTAATTATCTATTTGATCTTTAGCGGATCGTTTCCTTATAAAGGAGGCGTCTGTTTTTATTGCTTCCTGTATGCGTTTAGATGCGGGTTGTCGCTGGGCGTTGTGTGATGAGTTTGTCAGACTGTGTCACTGCAGCAGGACACTGCTGACGCTCTGGGAATGGGACAGACGGGTGGTGGACGTCGCGCAAAACACGACCCCACAAAAATGCATTTGGTCTCAATGGTCGGTAGCCGTATTGAAATGTGACGTGGAACAGAATGACAAACATCGGTTTCACTTTTGTCTTGTTCTGTTTTGACGGGGTCCCACTTCCCGATCTCCGTACCCGACCTGCCTCGTATCTTCGGCAGTTACGTGAGAGGAGCCGCAACGCGACTCGTTTGCTCACCTGTTCGACGTACCATCTGGACCTGTTCTACCCTTCTGTGAAGATATTGTCCGTATATCGGAGAAATTGATGCCCCAAAGCTCTTATATAGAGATAAAGTATCAAATAAGTCGGATGGTAAGATAAGGTGCTGCACCTTCTAGTGCATGATTGTAGTTCGGCACTGGCCGCCTTTAGTCAGGATGGTTCTGTAGAAGTACTCCTATCCCAATCGGTTATGCTTAGGTTATTTTAAGTGGCTCTTTTGTGTCATTTGTGTCTTCCTATAATCTCAGCTGAAGACTGCTTTTGCTGAAGAAGTGGTCAGCAGCCTTATGTTGTGCAGAGAAGATGAAAGACCTTGACTTAGGAAAGGACTACTTGAGTGTTGGCCCAGGGTATCGCACTGTGCCCAGTGCAGATGCTCCACCGGGCCCAGAGACCGACTCGTATCCGCTCTCCAAGGTGCAGGTAGGTCAAATCCCAGGGTTTGACCGGGGTGACAGTGAGGGTGTGAGCTGTACCAGAGTCTTGGTTGTCTGGCACGTGCATCACAGGTGTGTCATTCTAGTCTAACGTCAGTCAACCCCATTCCCTCCTCCTGCCTCACTGACAAAGAAGAAATCGGCTGCCCTCTCACCAAAATATTAAAGGTGCAAAAGGGGGCTGATCACACAGAAGGGGGAATGCATGCTCATTCTGGGGTTTTTGGAGTTGGTAGTGATATGAGGGGGGGGGGGGGGGAGTTGAATGTGCTGTTGCAGTGTACATCCTGTTCAGATCACAATGTCCATTTTTAGCCTGATTTCTAGAATCTTGCGTTATTGCCAACCTCCCTTCCACACAAGGGTATGCCAGCAGCGAGAGACCTTGAGCAGTTAAAGCCAAAATGGTCGAACAGCTGCTGTTTTGTTCAGACAGTGCGCAAGCTTTTGTGTGTGTTCTGTGTTTTTGTTCCTCTCTCTCCCTCCTCTCCGCATTGAGTCAGCAGAATGAGAGAGCAGCTTCTCCTTCCATCCCCCTCCCTTTCCTAAGAGAGAGTATCTAAACAGTGCCTGGAGCTGATTGGCTGTTCCCTAGCATACCCCATGCTTGGCTTCCGTTGTTTATATAACCTTGAGCGTCTCATTGGCTGCTCGGCCAGCAGGGGTAGCCAATAATAGCCATCTGTCGTGACGTCAGAGCTCTTTGGGCCCTCTACTGGCTGGATGGTAGCATAGCCTCTGAGCTGTTAGCATGTCTGCTCAACGTGAGATTAGCAGGCAAACGTGTGATGGGGGTGCTGTAGAGGCTGCAGGCTTGTTTTTTCAGGGCCGGCTTGATGGCTTAGCACTTTGTAAACACGTCGGCCTCTGTAATTCTTGGAGTTTTTTTCTGAACAGTCTGAGTTCTGCTTTGTTTCATATTAATAAAGTTGAGTTTTTTTTGTTTGTTTTTACCTGAAACGATGCTGAGACGGTTTGGAAGCTGATTGTGCTTAGGATTAAGACGTCACATGACTGATGGTGTTTCTGTGGTGTGGCTTGTCAGGATGCCTTGGAGACAGCTGCCCGGGCGGAGGGAGGCCTCCCTCTGGAAGGAGGAAGCACCACCCACCTGAACGAGGATGAGGAGGAGGAGGAGGTGATCGGCTGGAGCAAGTATCAGCAAACCGTGAACATGTTAAAGCCCTTTCGCACCACCAGCAAGTGAGTCACTCACCTTTCAAGATCATTGGTTTAGGCTGTTCTGGCCAGATTAGAACAGCTGTCTCTGACTCCATGTCTGGCTCCGCCCCTAACCCCACCATTCACCCCAGGCACCAGCATCCAGTGGACAATGCTGGCCTTTTCTCCTTCATGACCTTGTCCTGGCTAACGCCCCTTGCACTGAAGGCCTACCGGCAGGGCCAGCTGCTCCTGGAGGACGTGTGGCCTGTCTCACGCTGGGAGAGTGGAGAGACTAACCGTAAGAGGTCAGTGGCGGAGAAGACCATATCGCATCTGCAGATATGACTATATACTATCAAGTGACCCTGGACGTGTCCTTGCCTCCCCCCCCCAGGCTGACGGCACTCTGGGAGCAGGAGCTCCAGGCGTGTGGGGCGCAGGCCTCTCTGCGCCGTGTGGTTTGGGCCTTCTGCCGCACACGACTGCTGCTCTCCATCGTCTGCCTCATGGTCACGCAGCTGGCAGGCTTCAGTGGTCCAGTAAGTGCCTCCCATCTTTCTCTCTCGCTCTCTTTCTATCTATCTCTCACACTCTCTCTCCCTATTTCTCTCTCTCTGACACAAACACTTTGATCCACTTGCGAAGTCTACAGGTGAGTTTTTCGGTTGGACTTGGCAAAGCCTACCTCAGTCTCACCCTCACCTGAATTGCAACACTGCTTTGCAGTGCACATGCCCGTAGGGGTGAAAACTCAGGCGTAATGCTATAGTCCTCGTACAGGACTGGTGGCCTGTCTCGGGCCTCGAAACATGGTGATCAACGCCTAGTGTTGTTAGCCAGCCAGATGTTGCTCCTTTAGGGAGTGTGGAAGTCCAGACTGCACATTGCTGCACTTGTCCTGACCATGTACAGCCTTTATGCCAGAACACCACGGGAGCCCTGCAGCAGGAGCTCATTTGACAGTGCCAGTAGCTCATTGGTAGTGGCCCTGACTAGGGCGGGATCTGGGCAGGGCCAATAGAACTGCTGAGATCATAACTAAACAATTGTCCACAGCATGCCTGAGTGCAGCTCTGTGTTGGTACCACTTTGTTACACATTATCCTGGCCTCTGATGTACAGTACTTCCTCATTTAACTTCTAAGTTAACTTAAGAACCCCCTATGTGATCAGCCTTGCTTTCTATGGTTGTCAGGACACTGTTTTGATGATGATGTTGATGATGAAGATAGCACTGCTGTGTTGAATTGCTTGGGTCTGTAGCCTTTCTGTAGGTTTAGGCAGGTGTCTGCAGGTGTTCAAGAGGACAGGGCTTTCAGGGTTAACGCACCGCCTTTTTCCAAGGAGAGCTTCTGTCACTGTCTCTCTGCGGGGTATGTAACAAGCTTCTCTGTCCTGCACTGTCTGCCTGCTCCACAGCCCCTACCCCAGGTAACCTCAAGGTCACCTATGTGTCTACATGTGACTGGCAGGTCTCTCAGGACCGGGCCCTGATAGGGCCATGCCTCTAGCAATGTGACCAAAGCTACAGCAACCACCGCGACAGGTGGGCCAAACTGCTCGGTCAATCAGACTTGGCTTCCAAAACTAACTTTGTGAGAAGGGGTGGAAATACATCCGCAGAGGCAACCCCCCCCCAGGCGTGCGTGCGTGTGTGCGTGTGTGTGCGCGCGCGCATGTGTGCATGCATGCGTGCAGGGGTGGGGGGCGCTGGACTCTCAGCTTGCCACTCCCCCTGGAGGGACATGTGACAGAGGCTGTTCTTCAGACTTCACAGGCCGTCCGTTAAACTGCGGAGGGAAATATCGCGGGAGGCGGGGCGCGGAGCCGTCCAAAGCTGACAGGTAAGGGTACGTTCTCCTGGGCTGCCTGCAGGGGGCACTCTCCTGCTGTAGCTCTGTCTGACTGCTGCACATGATGAGTGTCTGCTCATGCCTGTGTCGTAGGGCGTGTGCCGTGCACAGGGTAGGAGTCTGGTCCTTGTTAGCCGCACGCATGTCGTGCGACGACGCCGATCTACATCGACTTCAGCCGGCGTGCCCGTGTTGCTTGCCGGGGCCATATTTGGCCGCGATGAACGCTTTTTTTTTTTTTTCTTCTTCTTCTTTTTTTTCCCTCCCTTGTGGCGTGGTTGGACTGCTAAGCCCCTTCAAGGGCCAGGACACAGAATGTAAGGGTGTGGGACACTGGGGGTGGACATGGGATGGGCGCACCGGGACCCCCCGCCACCGCGCACGGAAGCGCAGGATGGACCCTCCCGATAGACATTGCTGCTTTTGTTTAGTGCCACGTCTCACTCTGGACAAAGGAGACAGATAAACTGAGTGTCGAGCGGCGGCACCTGGAGCGGGGGCGCGGAAGCCACTGGAAAGGGCCTGTGGCCCTCTGGGACTCTGCAACTGGACTGTGGTCCTCACTGCATCTGCTCTGTTCCTGCGTTGTTAATGAAGCCTGTTTTGTGATTGCCTGGGTTCACACTTAGCCTGACTTCTATGCTAATAAACGATGGTGACACCTTGAACTGTGTGGGACTGGCACTCTGCAAATGGTGTGTGTGTGTGTGTGTGTGTGTGTGTGCGCGCGTTTGCCGAGTGTGTGTGCTTGGATATGTGAGTGGAGACTGTTCATGGCTGTATTACTTTTTGGTTCTCTCTCTCTCTCTTTCCCCCTCTCTCTCTCTCTCTCTCTCTCCCTTTCTCTCTCCCCTTATCCTGCACTTTCTGTGTAATTAAAGTGCTGATGTTTGTTTTCAGGCATTAAAAACAGATTCCTCACTCAGCCACACGGCCATGTGACTGTAGGTATGATGTCGCTGATTCCGTGGGACTGAAACTCAAAGAGATGTTGTTGCCGTCGTCATTGTCTTAATGTGGAATGTGCTGGAATGATTGTCTCAAAATGGCCCTGCCGGCTTTTATTTGTTTCTCTTGTTCTTTTTCAAAGGACCTTAATAGAAAAAGGCCAGCACAGGTAAACGCTGGGCGTATGCCTTCCGAGGCGCGGGTACTAATCAGCAGAGGTATTGCGGCGTGTCTGTACTGTTTCTGAGGAGAGAGTGGATACTGTGATGCTGCACTGGAATGGTATGATTGGCTGAGGCTGCTGATGATGGCGGTGAGTGGGCAGGGACAGCCAGTGGGGGTGCGGTCAGTCACGCTGCCTGTGTTGTCTTGCCCCTCGCCCACAGGCCTTCGTGGTGAAGCGGTTGCTGGAGTACACGCAGCAGGCCGAGCCGGACCTGCCCTATGGCCTGCTTCTGGTGCTGGGCCTGCTGGCCACGGAACTGGTGCGATCCTGGTCCCTGGCTCTCACTTGGGCCCTTAACTATCGCACGGGCACCCGCCTGCGAGGTGCTATCCTGACCATGGCCTTCCAAAAGATCCTGCGACTGCGGAGCATGAAGGACAAGTCCATGGGGGAGGTGAGGGGCGGCCGGGGCAGCCAGGGCGGGCTGGTGGGCCATACGGGCTACTTCCTGTGCTCTGTGATGAGGTGACAGCATGTGGGAGTTTTGCTGACACAAAAATATTCTGAGAGCAGAAGGAAAAAGTGATTGGTTCAAAGAGATAACCAGTCAGATTCCTCTGCAATCTTATTGGTCATCTCTCTGAACCAATCATTGTTCCTTCTGCCCTCGGAACATTTTTGTGTAAGTAAAGCTCCCATGAGCTGATGTGACGGCATCTTTTTTGTCCCCAGCTGATCAACTTGTGCTCCAGCGATGGACAGAGGATGTTCGAGGCAGCCGCCGTGGGCAGTCTTCTGGCTGGAGGGCCGCTCATCGCCGTGCTGGGGATGATCTACAACCTGATCATCCTGGGGCCCACATCTCTGCTGGGCTCTGCCGTCTTCATCCTCTTCTACCCTGCGATGGTAACCAATTGCACAGGCGGGCATGGTGGGAGGGAAGTGGGCACAGGGGGCAGGCAGACAGCTGAACAGGCAGACACTGTTATCATCTCATGTAATGAGAAGATGACTCCAAACACGAGTAAAGTGTATGCAGATCATGAGCTTCCTGAACAAAGTTATTCATGTATTTATTTATTTATTTGTAACTCTACTGCTCCCGTCTTTGCCTAAATTCTCAACATTCCAACGTTGTTCACATTAACATTTCGTGTTAATATTGTCATACTTTTTTTGTTTTGCACTTGTCTTGTCTCTCTCTGCACTTTATGTATATATGTAGCACCGCGGTCCTGGAGAACCGTGCCACCGTATGCTGTGTACTGAATATGGTTGGTGTGACAGTAAAGCCCCCACTTGACCTTGACTTGACTTAACTTGGCTTGAAAAATGGAGGATAGTTTTCTCATTTGTCGCCTGTATGTGCCAGATGTTCAGCTCAAGACTGACGGCCTACTTCAGGAGGAAAGGCGTGGCCATGACGGACCGGCGTGTGCAAAAGATGAACGAGATTCTCAACTCCATCAAGTTCATCAAGATGTATGCCTGGGTCAAGGCCTTCTCTCAGGAAGTGCGCCGTAAGTTTGCGGCTCCCTCTCCTGTCTGCATGCACGTTTGTGTGCGCGCATCTGCACAGATGAGTTCAACGTACGTATCATCCCACAGGCATCCGTGAGGAGGAACGTAAGATCCTTGCATGGACAGGATACTTCCAGAGCATCACAGTGGGCGTGGCTCCAGTCGTGGTGGTGATTGCCAGTGTTGCCACCTTTTCCGCCCATATGCTCCTGGAGTATGATCTCACTGCAGCCCAGGTATGACATCATAGTTGCCCTGTAGGTATAATGTGAATTGTCTTGAAGGGTGAGGTCCCTGGAAAACGTCTATTGTTTTGTACCCAACAGGCATTTACCGTGGTGACCGTCTTCAATGCCATGACATTTGCGCTCAAGGTCACACCCTTTTCTGTGAAGTCTCTTTCTGAGGCGTCTGTGGCCATGGAGAGGTTTAAGGTTGGTTTCTCCTCTGTCCTCCTAGAGATGACTAAGCTTTATGTGCGTGCGTGTGTGTGTGTGTGTGTGTGTGTGTGTGTGTGTGTGTGTGTGTGTGTGTGTGCGTGCGTGCCTGCCTGCCTTCATGATCTTACACCCTCATGCAGAGTCTGCTCATGATGCCGGAGGTGGAGATAATCCAGTCGTGCCCACAGCGCCCCCATGTGGCTGTCGAACTCAGCAGCGCCAGCTTCGCATGGGAGACCAGTGGGCACAGTGCCCAGCCCACACCCCGGGGCACTCCCTCAGTGGGCTTAGCTCAGAGGCGCGGCCACAAAAACTCACCAGAGAAGCTGGAAGTGGGGAAGCAGTCAGAGGATCCTGGCAGACAGCTCCTGGCTGAAGGCGAACCGGCTGGTCCCGAGGGCGAGGCTACGCCTATCCCCACAGTCAGCCAGCGGCTCCAGAGGACCCTGCACTGCATCGACCTCTCTGTGCCCAAGGTCTGAGCCCTGAAGTACCTGCCAGCAGGCTTTTGGAAACATCACTCACTCTGATGACCTTGAAGTGACTCTGTTGTGAAAGGTGCTACATAAAAATGAATTGTATTGCATTATTCTTCTCTCTGACACAGGGCCAGCTGGTGGGCATCTGCGGTAGCGTGGGCAGTGGCAAAACATCCCTCATCTCTGCCATTTTGGGCCAGGTAACCTGTTTTCGGGGGGAGGGGTACACTGTTCTCGGGGCAGGTTGATTCAGGGACTGTGGAAGCCTTCAGTCGCTTCAGCCCTGACCTTTGACCTGCTGCCACCCCAGATGACTCTGTTGGAGGGCTCAGTGGCCGTAAATGGAGACTTTGCCTACGTGGCCCAGCAGGCCTGGATTCTCAACGCCTCGCTGAGAGATAACATCCTGTTTGGGAAGGCTTATGACGAAGAGAGGCGAGTAGTGGTCACTTCTGGGGGGACAAGGAGGCCTGCCGTGGGTCCAAACAGGCCTGACCTGCCCCTTATGCCCCTTACGCAGATACCAGACGGTGCTTAGCTCCTGCTGCTTGAGACCAGACCTGGCCATCCTGCCCTGTGGAGACCTCACTGAGGTAACACTGATGTCCTCTGGGAGATGTAGGCTGGGGTGCATTTCTCCTGTACGTCTGACCACGCCCCCCTTCCCCTTTGACCCGACAGATCGGGGACCGTGGCGCCAACCTCAGTGGGGGCCAGCGGCAACGCATCAGCCTCGCCCGGGCCCTGTACAGTGACCGCGCCATCTACATCCTGGACGATCCACTTAGCGCCCTTGATGCCCACGTGGGGAACCACATCTTCAACAATGCCATTAAGAAGCAGCTGCGCCAGAAGACCGTCCTCTTCATCACCCATCAGCTACAGGTGGGGGGCGTTTATGTTCCCAGTCACGCGGCGGCCAGAACGTGACCGGGTGTAATGACCATGTGGCGTCTCTCTCAGTACCTGGTGGACTGCGACGACGTCATCGTCATGAGGGATGGCAGCATCACGGAGCAGGGGACGCATGACTTCCTCATGCGGCTCAACGCCGATTACGCGGCCATGTTCAACAGCCTGCAGCTGGGGGAGGCGCATTGCGTCGAGGCAAGGGGGCATTGAGCGTGCACATATATGTCTCTGTCAGAGACACGGGGAGAGAGAGGGCCCTAACGCTGTTCCGTTATGTCAGGTGATAAAAAAGACCTCTGGAAACTCTCTGAAGAAACCACCAGAGAAGAAGGCAGGGTCAGTGAAAAAGGACAAACCTGTCAATAAGGACAGTGGTGAGTCCCTCTGTCCCTCTGAGTCTCTCAGTGTCTCTGCCTCTCTGTCTGTGAATTTGTGTGTCTCTGTGTCACAGTTTGAGTCTGTCTGTAAGTCACTGTCTGTCCCTTTGTCTCTCTGTGAGTCTCTGCTTCTCTGCCTCACTGTCTGTGAGGTTTAGTGTCTCTGTGAGTTTGTGTCTCTCTGTCTGTCTTTGACTCTGACTGTAGGTCTGCCTCTGTGAGTCACAGTCTCTGTCTGTCTGGGTGTCTACCTCTCTGTGAGTCTGTCCGAGTCTCTGTCTCTGCTGTATGTCACTGTCGGACTTCCTATCCTTCTCTTCCCCACAACGCAGGTCAGCTGATGCAGGTCGAGGAGCGTGGGCGGGGCTCTGTGCCCTGGTGCGTCTATGGGGTGTACATGAGGGCAGCGGGTGGCCCGCTGGTCTGTCTGCTCATCCTGGCACTTTTCATGCTCAACGTGGGGAGTACGGCTTTTAGCAACTGGTGGCTCAGCTACTGGATCAAACAGGGCAGCGGGGTCAGTGTCTCACCTCGTATGTCACTCATAAGACATGAGTAGCAGGTCGGTGCCTGTCTGTGACTGACTCTGTTACCACCAATGGACAGAACACGACGTTGTGGCAGGGGAACAGCTCTGTGGTGAGTGACAGCATGAAGGACCATCCTCTGATGCACTACTATGCTGCCATCTACGCGCTTTCCATGGGCATCATGCTCCTCATTAAGGTGGTTCGTGGAATTGCCTTCGTCAAGGTATGCAGCACTCGTGTGTGTGTGTGTGTGTGTGTGTGTGTGTAACAGAACGATATACATATGCTTCCTTCCGTGTGTGTGTGTGTGTGTGTGTGTGTGTGTGTGTGTGTGTGTGTGTGTGTGTATACACATTGTATATTCACCCATCCTTTGCTCAGTGGACTCTCCGAGCATCCACCCAGCTCCATGAGGAGCTGTTCCGGAAGATTCTGCGCAGCCCCATGAAATTCTTCGACACAACGCCAACAGCCCGCATCCTCAACCGTTTCTCTAAGGACATGGATGAAGGTAGCCGGACAACCATTTCGCAGCTTTCTCATGTCTGCCCACCAGATGTTTCCCATGTTAATTGACACCCCCGTCCCCCCAGTGGACACCCGCCTCCCGTTCCAAGCAGAGATGTTCATCCAGAACGTGATTCTGGTCTTCTTCTGCCTGGGCGTCATCAGCAGCGTGTTCCCCTGGTTCCTGGTATCTGTGGGCCCCCTGGTTGTTCTCTTCACGGTGCTGCACATCGTCTCTCGCATCTTCATTCGGGAGTTGAAGCGCCTGGACAACATCACGCAGTCACCCTTCCTGTCACACGTGACCTCCAGCATCCAGGGCCTCACTTCTGTGCATGCTTACAACAAGGGGGAGGAGTTCCTGAACAGGTAAGTTGGGGGGGGGCATGGGCCCCAGGGGCCAACTGGGTCAGGGCTTGTGGCCAGCAACTGTGTTGACCACCACTCAAACCACGCATCTATGCGTGTCTCCTGAGGCTTCGGGGCCCCCTGCTGGGCACAAATGGTCACTACACTAGACTGGCCCCAACGTGACAATATGCGTGGGGCTGACTCAACAACAAACCCGGCCTTGCCCATGTCCCCACCTTTCTGCTGCGTAATGAGTCAAGGTTGGGTTCCTTCCCAGGTTTCAGGAGCTGCTGGATCAGAACCAGGCCCCATTCTACCTGTTCAGCTGCGCCATGCGCTGGCTGGCTGTGCGTTTGGACCTGATCAGCGTGGCTCTGATCAGCATCACTGCGCTTATGATGGTGCTCATGCACGGGCAGATCTCCCCTGCCTACGCTGGCCTGGCCATATCCTACGCAGTGCAGGTGAGGCTCTGCCTTCCATCCCACCCTCAGCCCACCCATCTCCACCAGGACAGCGCTCAGTGCATCTCTCCCTCTCCTCCATCTAGCTGACTGGGCTGTTCCAGTTCACCGTGAGGCTGGCGTCTGAGACTGAGGCTCGTTTCACCTCCGTGGAGAGAATTCATCACTACATCCAGGTGAGAGGGATCTCCCTATTAAATCTAGGTGAGCTGGTTCCCATACCTGTGCACTGTGCATCTACTCTAATTAATTGCCCTTTCAACCACCAGTCCCTGGCCTTGGAGGCCCCTGCCCGGATCAAAAACAAGGCCCCCCCGACAGACTGGCCCCAGGAAGGCGAGATCGCGTTTCACGACACGGAGATGAGGTACCGAGAGAACTTGCCACTGGTTCTGAAGAAACTTTCCTGCACCATCCGGCCGAAAGAGAAGGTCGGCATCGTAGGTCGAACTGGCTCAGGTGCGTCAAACTCCTTCTTACCCGGAAATAAATCTCCAAGAAGTCTGGCTGGCTGTGTACCTATCTGGATGCTGATTGGCTGGCCGTGTGCCTCTCTGGATTATGATTTTCCTGGCTGTATATCCTTTCTCAGGGAAGTCCTCTCTTGGCGTGGTGCTCTTTCGCTTGGTGGAGCCTTGTGGTGGCACCATCCGGATTGATGGCATCAACATCTGTGACATCGGTCTGGCAGACCTACGCAGCAAGATGTCCATAATCCCACAAGAGCCTGTGCTTTTCAGTGGGACTGTCAGGTATAAGGGGTGCTGCAGTGGCAGGAGTGTGTATGCTGGTGTAATGTCGGTGACCTGGGTAACTTAGCTTCTGTTCTCTAGGTCTAACTTGGACCCTTTCAACCAGTATGCAGAGGACCTGATTTGGGATGCACTGGAGAGGACACACATGAAAGAATGTGTAAGTGTCAGGGGTCAAAGGTGACAAGTCAGGCATCGGAAAACATGGATAAGCCCACCAATGAGAAGCTGAGTCTGTCCATGTCCACTGTTCTCTCCAGGTTGCCCAGCTGCCACTGAAGCTGGAGTCCGAGGTGCTGGAGAATGGAGAAAACTTCTCAGTAGGAGAAAGGCAGCTTCTGTGTGTAGCAAGAGCTCTGCTGAGACAGTGTAAGGTACGGAGGCACAGACATGCACGCGTTTGTCACCTTCACAGACGTGTAGCGAAATGCTATTGCTTCCTGATCCCTAGATTCTGCTTAAAAAGACCTAATAGAAAAATATAAAGATAATGGAAAAATGGCAAATAAAAATATAAGCCACGATATAAATATATGCATGTACACAAGTCAGTCTAAGTCACAGTGATGTAAAATGAGGAATGCCTGAAATTTCAGTTCCTTGCTAACATGCTGTACTTACCCCTGCACCATTTTGGCAGGTGCTGATCCTGGATGAGGCCACTGCTGCTATGGACACGGAGACAGACTCGCTGATCCAGGAGACAATCCGTAGTGCTTTTATGGATTGCACCACGCTGACCATCGCACACCGGCTGCACACTGTGCTGAACTGTGACCGAGTCATGGTACTCAATCAGGGACAGGTACACCAGTGGCCACATTCTCTGCTCCTGCCCTGGTAGCTTCCTATACTGGTGTTAGGTAATTTCCTCCTCCTTCTTTTACAGGTGGTCGAGTTTGATGAACCGTCTAAACTTCTGGCCAATGAAAATTCTCGATTCTGTGCCATGCTGGCAGCGGTGGAGAACAAGATCTCCGTGAGAGGCTAAGACTGACGTCGGGTGGAGACCCGCGCTGGAGAGGGCTCAGAGTCTCCTCCCTGCCCTCCCAGATGCCCCAGCCCTGGCCTCAGCTCTGACTGCACACCTGTATGCACACCTGCAGTACAAGGCACTGCTAGTCAGGGGTGCTGTGCTGAGCTTGGTGAGGCCCTGGACGTGTGCTGGGGCCGTCCTGGGAGAAGCCTGCTCAGAAAATCATTCTTGGCTCAGATGGTCAGGGATCCACTGGTACTGAACAATAGAGCTTTACATGTGTAGCTATAATCATTTAAAAGGGTCTGTTTTATAGGATATCTATCTATATGCACATATTTACTGTGGAGAGAATGTATGCTGGGTTTATTTTGTACTGACTTTGTATGTAAAACATCACTGTATGACATGTTAGTATATTTTCATATGTGTGTACCTGTCATTGTAGTCTGATCTTAAACCGTTCAGCGATTTAATGGTGTTCAGAGCTCTGTGATGCTGTTGTCATGTGACTCAAACCATGGACCCTGGCTAGGGTGATTTGTGCACATGCCCAGAGGTGTTGTTCAGGTGGTTAAGCCACACAAACCTGTGTTCCTTCAGCTCCACGCACATTTCAAATTAGCTGCTGGAAGGATATAGCCTGCTTACTCTAAAGCAGGGTATCAAACTGCAGTCCTGGAAGGCCAGAGCCCTACAGATTTTTGGGTTTCCCCTCTTTTACCACACTTGATTCACCTCCTTGCACCTCCTTGAGCTAATTAATACACAGCTCTTGAGCTGAATCATTTGTGGTGGAAAGGGGAAAAAAAACTAGGCTATGCAGAGCTCAGGCCCTCCAGGACTGCAGTTTGATACCCCTGTTCTAGAGCTCCCCCAGCTGGTGGGTTAGGGCTCTCTAAAAGTGTGTGATGTCAGGACCTTAACCCAGGGCTGCTATCTGCTGCCAGGCTTCAGCCTGGGAAACTGCTGTAACAACAGCCCTCTGGTGGACCTTACAGTGCGTGTGTGTGCACACACGTGTGTGTGTGTGTGTGTGTGTCTCTGTGTATTTCCTAGTTTTATTGCCTTAGCATGATGCGTTAAGCGCATTGAAGAGGCAAGAAGGGAGCAGATGTCTCTTTAAGATATGTTAATAAACCTATTTTATGGATACATTTCCACTTGTGTGTTTGATCAAGAGTATTCAGCAGAGAGGTATTAACAGCCCTGCACACGAATCTGACACATTCATTCACCAGAACATAGTGAGTCACATAAACTTGGAAAAATTCGTGCACAAAGTAGCACAGACCTAGATAAACACACTCGGGCAGATGGCTGGCCGCCGCACTGGGTGACATTCTCCGACTGTCCTCACGACGCTGCCCTTCACGGTCCCAATAACTCATGTGACAGAGTCGGTAGCAGCTTCCAGCCCCAGACAACACGTGTACGGAACACCATGTCCATCCGACCCAATACGCCTGAAGTTAGAGTTGAAAATGGTGGCGAGACCTAAGCCGATTCCCGTGATGGCGCTCCGCCGTACAGGGGCAGCAGTGCCGAGCGTGTGAATGTGTGCGGAGATCCCGGGGTGAAAGAGGAAGCGGCCCCTCGGCTGCCCTCACGCCATTTATCGGTGGATTGTTTAGCGAGGCGCTGGCCAGCGTACGGTAAGCCGCTGGTCTGCCCGGTTTAGGCGAGGTAAATCGCTTTGGCCGCCGCCGGACCCTGGACCGCCTCCGTAGCGCCCCCTTCTGCCCGAAAACTTTCTCCCGGAGTGATTTCCTCCGTGTTCACTTCCTGTTTTCGGCTGGAGTCCCTGCGCTCGGCTTCTTTCGTTTCTCCTTCTCTTCTTGTCCTGTTTTCCTCCTTTTTTCCTCCGTTTTTCTCCGGCTCTCTCGTCTCGTCTCCCCCGGCGCTGGATCGGACGGAGCACGATGCGCAATTTGGACTTTGGGTCCGGCGGACTTCACGCGGATTTCCCTTCCCTCCCGGACCTCACGGTCCGGTTTCTCTCTTTAATCTAGTATAATGTTGACTTCGTCCTTTTCCGGCACGTCTGGCTCCGGTTACGACCGCAGGGACAGACTAGCGGGTTAGCCGGCTAGCTGCCTCCATGCCGCCTGCCGCTCCTTGTCACGCTTTCCCGACTTTTATTTTTAATTTAATTGAACTTTTAATATTAATTTAATCCTCCCGTCCGGAGTCGCCATGTCCGACCTCCAGCGCCCGGCCCTGTGCTGCTGCCGGAAGGCGCCGGTGGAGGGCGGCCCGAGTCCGTGTCCGGAACGCTGCCAGCGGGTTGATGTCGCCTCGGCGTCCAACTTCCACAGCTTCAGGCTCCGCCACTTCCACCTGGACCTCCGGCTGGACTTCGCCGCCAAGGAGATGTCGGGCCGGCAGGTGCTGGAGCTGGTGCCGCTACAGGCCGGGGTGCAGACGCTGGTGTTGGACGCGCACCCGTCCCTGCTAGTCCACTCCATAGACTGTACGGTGCCCGGGGCCGCCGGCTCTCCGGACCGCTGCCTGTCGCTCACTTACCGGCTGGACCCCTTTACCGACTACGGCTCGTCTCTAATCATCAGTCTGCCGGCTGCCGTGGTTCGACCGCGGCGGACTTTACAGATCACGGTCCGGTATACCACGACGGACGGACCAGCGGTAGGGCTGTCATGGTGTTGATGATTATTATAACATTAAACATAATGCTAATCGTAGTCGTGCTGATAGCGATTATATCGACGCTAATTATATTCACGGGAGCACGGCCGCGCCTTGGTACGGATCTGTATGTTATCCCAAACCGGAGTGCGTGTCTGATGCTGAGTCCCCCCCCCCGAAGCATCTGCATCCTTTACAGACCCTCATGTGATTGATCCAATGCTGTGTGAGAGCGAGAGAGAGACGCTGCTAGCTGAAATCCCACCCACAGCTCACTGTCCGATCTTCTCTCCGGACCATGGATCTGATCCTGTGCCCTCCATTAAACTCTGGGTCTGCTCTGACTGTGACCTCACCTGCAACTCCCCCATCCCCCCCTTTTGCAGATATGGTGGCTGGATGCAGGGCTGACATCGGGCCAGACGAGCCCACTGGTCTTCACGCAGGGCCACTCCGTGTGTAACCGCTCCTTCTTCCCCTGCTTCGACACGCCGGCTGTCAAGAGCACCTACTCCGCTACGGTCCACGTATGTCCTGCCCTGTCGGGCGCTGTCCTCTTTGCGTGCTGGTGCGTCCAGCAGGTTTCCTCTGCTCGCTGTTGTCAGTAACACACCGTCTCTTTGTAACATTCCCACACATGAGAAACATGCCTGTGTATCGCTCTGTGTGGTTTAAACATCACCCCTGGCCCCTTCGTCAGGCTTTCTGAGTGTATTGTTCAACCTGCTTGGATTATGGGTTGGGTTTGGCTTGGGGTGCTATGGCTGCATACAAATTACTGGTGTATGGGACCAGATTCCCACCTTTTTTTAGACTCTGCCGTGGACCCCCAGCCACGAAGAAGGCCTTCATATGCTCTTAAAATGCAGCTCTGTGTGTCAGCTGGGTGAAATGTGACCGCTAGCTCCCCCTGCAGGTTCCCGAGGGAGTGACGGTGCTTATGAGTGCCTCACACAGTGCCTACTCAGAGCAGGACAGGGCGTTCCAGTTTTCCATGGAGTTCCCTGTCCCGGCCTATCTGGTTGCCTTGGTGGCAGGAGATCTGCAGCCAGCCGACATTGGCCCCCGGTGAGACGGGAGAGGGGTTGTCATGGCGATAGTCGGTCCTAGTGGTTCTTTTCCCAGGGGTAGGAGATCAGTGGAAAGAGTCACTCAGAGTTAACCAGTTGAACAGTTGGCATGGTGGCGACTGGCTCCAGAGAGGGCATCGCCATGGTTACAGAGCTGTTAAAGGAACCCTTGGGCAAATGAGTAGCAGGACAAATGTCCCTTCTCTTGTCCCCTAGGAGCCGCGTGTGGGCAGAGCCCTGCATCCTCACTAGTGCTGTCAGCAAGCTAGGGGGCAGTGTGGAGCGCTGGCTGGCCGTGGCGGAGGGACTGTTCGGACCCTATGTCTGGGGCAGGTGAGAATGCTGTTAGGTCTGGGTCCCGTCTCCCAATCCAGCTGAGTACCGGATGTTACTGACTAATGTACAACTGAGATTGATGCCTCGGATTCGAGATGTCAGTTCTCCCATGAGTGTCGCTAATAGCAGGATTCTCAACAATAGTCAAAACACTGATTATCTGGTTTGTATTTTGATATGGCTTTACTTGAGGGTCAGATTTCACACATACACTTTAACAGACACTAAGAGTGAGATGACACACACAAACATACTGTAATGGAAACATTACACACATAAACGTTAATGGAGGTCATGTGTGACACCATTGGGTAGGACGCTGTGCCTGTAATTAGAAGGTCGCCGGTTCAAATCTCAAATTGAAATTCTGAGTTCCTAGTTGGAAATTTCAGCTGGAACAGTCCCTGAAGTTGGAGTTCCAATTCAGAAAGTCTGAGGAACTCAGAATTGAAGTTGGCTGTGCCCTTCATTAACAGAAGGGAAAGTTATATTTATATACTGTTTATTAGCACTTGCATCTTATTTGTGGCTCATTTAATCGGTCGTACACACAGTACTGTTGAACTGCTATCTGTGCACATGTTGCTACTGTTTTTGTATGTGCCTTCTCAAATGATATTGTTAACAATAGCTAAGAATGAACTGGGCTAGAACTGGGGCCTGTTTCTTGCTTAGCCGGATTTAAGGTAGTCTGGGCAAAATGTAACTGAATGAAGATAAAGGTGCCTTAAATCGAACAAGTTATCCGGTTAAGCAAGAAGTCCTGTTTTTTGCATGGGTCTCTTGTATTGCTAAGTGGCTTTCCGACTTGGAACGCGGTTAACTTGGATGTGACATCATTCCCAGCTCTGACTTTCAACCTCCGAGATAAGTGGAACGCAGCACCAGCAGCCGGCTTTCTCCGTTAGGGCCTTAGCCCGTAGTCACTAAAGGGACTGGTTTTTCAAAAATGTATATAGTCGTGGCCAAAAGTTTTGAGAACTTTTCACAAAATTTGCTGCTTCAGTGTTTGTCGATCTTTTTGTCATGTTTCCATGGTATACTGAAGTATAACTGCAAGCATTTCATAAGTGTCAAAGGCTTTTTTTTGGCAATTATTAATTAAGTTTATGCAAAGAGTCAATATTTGCAGTGTTGGCCCTTCTTTTTCAAGACCTCTGCAATTCACCCTGGCATGCTGTCGATCAACTTCTGGGCGAAATCCTGACTGATAGCACCCCATTCTTGGATAATCAATGTTTGGAGTTTGTCAGAATTTGTGGATGGATGTTTGTCAACCCGCCTCTTGAGGATTGACCACAAGTTCTGAGTTCTGGGGAGTTTTCTGGCCCTGGACCCGAAATGTCAATGTTTTGTTCCCCGAGCCACTTGATTATTACTTTTGCCTTATGGCCCGGTGCTCCATCATGCTGGAAAAGGCATTGTTCACCAAACTGTTCTTGGATGGTTGGGAGAAGTTGCTCTCGGAGGATGTTGTGGTACCATTCTTTATTCATGTCCTTTGTTCTTAGGCAAAATTGTGAGTGAACCCACTCCGTTGGCTGAGAAGCAACCCCACACATGAATGGTCTCAGGATGCTTTACTGTTGGCATGACTCGGAACTGATGGTAGCGCTCACCTTTTCTTTTCCGCATGATCTTTTGATGGCATGACGGAGTGGTCTCCAGCCTTGTCCTCATCGACACTCGCACCTGTGTTAACGATAGAATCACTGAAATGATGTCAGCAGGGCCTTTGCTGGCAGGGCTGAAATGCAGTGGAAATGGGTTTTTTGGGATTAAGTTTATTTTGGCAAACATGGCAGTTAATTGCAAATCATCTGATCACTCTTCATAACATTCTGGAGTATTTGCAAATTGCCATCATAAAAACTGAGGCAGGAGACTTTGTCGAAATTAATATTTTTGTCATTCTCAAAACTTTTGGCCACGACTGTAGGCGCTTTCCCTCTGAAGTTCCGGAGCCTAGTTCCTTGTTCTGAGTTCCTGGGCCATCTCGACTGGGAACTTCTGTACTTCCTGGCCACTTACCCGTGTGTTGCTTTCCCACCACAGAACAGGAGCTGTGACCTTCATGTTAAATAAGCATAGGAAACACAAAAAGCGTGTAGGTTAAACTTTATACCTAATTTCATATGAATCTGCACCATGACTCCAAAACAAGAAAGAAATAAGTATTGTTAGTAGTTTTGTTGGTCATTTGGGCAGATCGATCGCATGGTCTGAAAATATGGGACAAATTATATTTTATTAAAATTTTATTTATAGGGCCTGCAACACGTTTCTAATTCATTATTAAATCTGGCACACAGATTGATTTTTAATTTTCTAGAGAATTAAAAAAGAAAATTGTGTAACGTTGTTGCCCTAATAAACGCAGGCAAGTTGCACTGCTGGCACCAGCGATATTAGAAGCTTGCTGGTTACTGATCGAATTTTCCAATGCAGAAATATGGAGATGCAAGCAAAGAAGCTATTCATTAATGCATTTAATGTAATTGAGATACAAAAATAATTCCATTTGCTCAGTTTCTGCTCCATTACTTCTATCTCTTTTCCCCGTCTTGGTCGAGCGAAAAGTACTTAGTCTGGAGTAGGGGCTAAAAAAATAAGGAAAATAAAGGATCTTTATCCAAGGAACTACACTCAGGCCCAGTTCCTGCGGTGGGAACACAACAGAAGTTCCTGGTGCCTGAAAAAGGTTCTGGTTCTTGAGGTGGGATAAGCACCATACGTCTCTTTGGATAAAAGCGTCTGCCAAATAAGTATAATGTAAATGTAAACATAAACACACGATAATGGAAACAGATTACATGTTCTAATCTAATGGACACAGACCGATTTCTCACACAAATATAACAGACACTGATAGTCAGCTTTCACATGCACACTTTTCTCCCAGTTAGGTGCCTCTTACTTTACTATGCTTTGCTTTGACCACTGCTCCTGTGCTTCTCATGCTCTACACGCCTCTACCCCCCAGGTATGACATAGTGTTTTTGCCACCCTCCTTCCCTGTCGTTGCCATGGAGAACCCCTGCCTAACTTTCATCATCTCCTCCATCCTGGAGAGCCACGAGTTCCTCCTGATCGACGTCATCCATGAGATTGCCCACGGCTGGTTCGGCAATGCTGTGACCAACGCCACGTGGGAGGAGATGTGGCTCAGTGAAGGACTGGCCACATATGCCCAGAGACGCATCACCACCGAGGCCTACGGTATGCGCAGGGTGCGTCGATGCTGAGGGTCTCAGGAACACCCATACCCCGTCTGACCCATCCGTGCTCCTCAGGTGAGGCTTTCACCTGTCTGGAGACCATGTTCCGTCTGGACGCTCTGCACCGGCAAATGAGGCTCCTAGGAGACACCAACCCAATGAGCAAGCTGCAGGTCAAGTGCGAACCAGGTACTTCAGCCGACGGGTGTCCAAGTGCAGTGTGGGCAGCAGGAGGCATAGTCCTTAAGGCTGTGGACTGAAGGTTACAGGTCCAATTCCAAGGAGAAGCCTTTCAGTACACAGGGGCGCCCCGATAAAATACCAGCTCACATGAGAAGCGTCTCTGTGTGACATAATAATGTCTAAGCGTCTCTGTGTCTTTAATAATATTTAACATGTCTATTTGTGATAAACATATTAGCCTGTCTATTTTCATAGGAGTGAACCCTAGCAGCTTGATGAACCTCTTCACGTATGAAAAAGGCTTTTGCTTTGTGTCCTACTTGTCCCACCTTTGTGGGGACATACAGAGCTTCGACAGCTTCCTGAGGGTAAGGGGCACGCACGCAATCACACACACACGCACACACACTCAAAGTCGCTCTCTTCTCCCCCTTCATTCCTCACTAGCTGCTTGCTTCCGCCTCGCAGAGCTACATTCAGCAGTTCCGGTTCTTCAGCGTGGTAGCAGAGGACCTGCTCGACCTCTTCCTGGGTTTCTTCCCCCAGCTGAAGGAGAGGGAAGGTGAGCCTGGGGCCCGAGTGCCTGGAAGCGATGTGCTCTGAGTGAGATGATCGCGGTGTGACAGTTCTCTGTCTCACTCTAGGGTTGGAGTTTGACCGCTGGCTGAATGAATGCGGCCCCCCTCTCTACGAGCCGGACCTCTCCGCGGGGGCGATTCTCACAGAGCCTGTGCAGTGCCTGTGTGAGCTTTGGGGGGAGGAGGCCCCTGAACCCCAGGCCATCGCCAGCTTTGACCTGTCCTCCTGGAGCACCTTTCAGACAGTGCTCTTCCTGGACCGCCTCTTGGACCGATCCCCCCTTCCTCAAGGTACACCCCAAAGCCATGTTCCACTTCTCCTCTGTTGCCCCTCCTTTGTAGATGTTTGTACCCCTCTACTGACCCCCCGTGCTGGCAAAATGACCATGTTCAGTGGACATGTGTGCTGTGCCTACCTTCCTCACCTGTGACTGGCTGTCATGTGTGTCCCTCAGAAGTGATGACCCGCCTCTCGTGCTGCTATTCTGCGCTATTGGACAGCATGAATGCCGAGGTGCAAATTCGCTGGCTGCAGATTGTGGTGCGGAACAGGTTCTACCCAGACCTGCCCCGGGTCCGTAGCTTTCTGCACAAACATGTAAGGGAGACGACCACAGACTCTTGAAATGTGTCACACATGTTATTTATGATGTAGTGTGGTGTGCATGTTTAATACGATAGCTGAGAGTGCTTCCCAGCTTGGCTGATTTACTACATTGGCTAGCAGATGCTCGTCCACAGTAATAACTTGGATAATTTATAATCATGAATGTGTGAAGATGGAAAACTCAATTCTGATGAGCTCCACTTCATCCACCCCCCCCCCCCCCCAGACGTCCCGTATGTACACGGTCCCACTGTACGAGGATCTCTGCGCTGGGGTGATGAAATGCTTTGCTGCGGAGGTCTTCTCTCAGACTCAAGCCAGAATGCACCCCAACCTGCGTCGAACCCTGCAGCAGATCCTGTTCCAGAGCAGTACACCTCCCAGTGGGACTGCGTTGCCTTTGCTCCCCGTCACCTCCCCTGCACCAACCCCCACCCCCACGGACATGCCCAGCACAGGCTGCATCTCCTTGCGAAACGTCAACGTGTCCGCCTGACAGAGAAGACCTGGTCATGTGTCCTAGACAGGGAATCCTGATTGGATGAAACTGGACCAGTATAGTGACACAGACTCATCCTCCTTTATTTATTGCTCTGTACCTGATACTCGTAGGCTAAACCCTAAAGCTCCTCTGGGTTTCCTTATCGCACGTGTTTGGTCACAGTCCTTGGAGAGAGTGTGTGTTGTGTTATGCTGGGCCATGTCCAGGGGTGGAAAGCTCAGGTTCAAAAAGTACAAATACAGATTTAGTTTCAACCAACCAGTTGAGTATAAAGAATCACAGTCACAGAGTACTCAACTGGTTGGTTGGAACAAAATCATGGTCTGGATTTTTACTTTCTGGACCTGAAATGTCCACCTCTGGCTGAACTGCTATTAGGAGGTGGGCTTCTTGTTGTAGAATGGGACTGAGTGTCATGGACCACTTTACAGTCTGCTGGGTGGAGGGAGGTGGCAGTTATGGTACTTCTGTCTAGCAGGGGATCTTCATACATGGCACTTTTAGCTAAAAGAAATTGACTTTTTTTTTTTCTGGTTAACACTACACTGTGCCTTGGGTAACTAGAACATTGATGTACATTAACACGGGGATCAAGCCACGCCCTCTTGCTGGGTGACACTGCAACCTACTCTGTAGGGGTGGGGGCGGGATTCTGACCACCTTAGTGCCTTTTGGACCCAGATCACTGTGAAGCTACGCTCCTGTTCTGTAAGCACAGGCCTCCTGTGTCACATGGTAATTGAGTGGATGATGAAAATGTAGCTTTTTATGATGGGGGAGAGCGGAATCAGGTTGTATTAGGAGAAAGTGAAAGCTTCTGAATCCAGTAATGTACTTAATTCTGTTTCTTTTGTGGAATAATGTCAGGAATGAAGGTTATACTGCGCTGCTGTGCTACTGCCCCCAGCCTGGGGCTCCTCCAGTCCATCTCTTGTTGATTTGCACAAATCGCAACACCAGCACGTTTTGGCTGTGTTCATATAATTAAACAGGATTGCCGTGTATTGGGTGCTATGTGTGACATATTTACACAAACACACACTGTCCTTCGTCTGTGCCCTTCTCCCAGCACAGAGGCTTGCGCAATCAGATCATATATCTCTCCTATTTGCATGAGTGACAGACAAGCCACAAGCTAACAGAGTGTATGCATTCGGGGTGATTAACACTGCCGAAAGAGAGAAACTAGTCACCTTGTGTCCGAGGGCAGCTGCTCTTTGCGCGAGCAACGCTACCTCAAAGCTGAACGGGTATCAATCTGTATTGTCCATGTAAACCAGGGGTGGCCAATCCTATCCGCAAAGGGCCGGTGTGTATGCAGGTTTTTGGGGTAACCTTTAGGTCAGCTGTCCAAACCCAGGTGTGAGGACTCTTCAGCCAATCAGTCCTCTAATTAGTAATCTAATTAGGGAGTTGCAGCGAAAACCTACATACACAGGGGCCCTTTCTAGATAGAATTGATCACCCCTGTTGTAAGTGATTTAATGTCCAGCACGTTTAATCGCGATCTGGCAACACCATTGCTGGATGATATGGCGGAGGAAGTTTGTTTAAAAAGAGGCGAGTTAATTTAAAAACAAAAAACCCTGATGTCACCATGTCTGTGAATTATACGGAATGATGTTTCTCTGCGAAATAGAGTGGCCTGTCCTGGCGGTCCGGTACTGCCGATATTACTGAATTCTGAATGACCGATTGCCAGCCTTTCCGAACCGGTCGAGTTGGGGGTTAGAGTGAGGAGAAGGGAGGGGCGGTCGTGCGTGTCCGGCAGGGGGCGCAGTCACCCAGTTCAGCCGTAACGTTAAGGCAAAGGGCCACAGGGGGGCCCCCCGGTTCCTCGGGGTCAGCACGGGAGAGTCGATGCTTTACAAAGGTCGGCGTGGTCCCGTCCAAAATCGCCAGCGCCACGAGTCCGTGAGAGCGCAGTCCGCACCGTGTCAGTCAAAGAGCTGGGCGTCTTCGCCTGCAACGATCCTGACAGTCCGTAGCGGAGTCTCCCACCGCGGGTCGGCGTGGTTCTCCCGAACCGGCCCGGGTCGCTGCGCGTTTCCTCCTCCGCCTGTAGAGGGAGTGCCTGGGAAGACTCGCAGAGCTGAAGACTGACGGACAGACAGCTGCTGGGGGAGAGGGGCAGGCAGAACCCGCTGCCGGACCGCCGCCTGGGGAATAGAGCGTCCCTCCTCCACCGCGGCGGAGACAAAGAGACGCGGAGGCAGCGCTTCGGCTAAACCGGAGATAAGGAGGCCGGCGGCGGTGAAGCTGAGCAGGAACCGGCGCCGGGCTGCCGACTGCCGCCACCCTGGGCTGAATGCGCCGGGCCTGCGCCTCCCCAGCGAGCCGCCATGGGGGAAACAAAAATTATTTACCACCTCGACGAACAGGAGACCCCCTACCTGGTGAAGCTGCCCGTCGCGGCCGACCGGGTCACTCTGGCGGACTTTAAAAATGTCCTTAACAAGCCCAACTACAAATTCTTCTTCAAGTCCATGGACGATGATTTCGGGTAAGACCGCGTCCCGTCTTTGTCCGTCCGGCCCGGGACGGCGGGCACAGCAGATGCGGGACAGACGCCGGGCCGGAGGGGGGCCCGGGCCTGCGGGAACCGAGCTGGGGCGACGCGGGTCGCGACACTCTTTCGCTCTCTGGGAAATAAAACGCCGCTTTTGTCCTGCGCCTATTTTCTAAATGCAGGGAATCCTGGCGGCGGTTACTGTCGATTCAGCTTTTTGTAATAAAATGCAGAAATAAAGGCTGCTTCTGTGGGGGGGCGGGTTAGCCCGGGACACGGAGACGGGCCGGGATAGGGCAGCTGCCGTAGGTGCTTCACACTGGGGTGGACCGGGTCTGGCTCGGTCAGCAGGCTTGTTCCGGAGCTCTGCCCCCGTCTGCTAGCCGCCCCGGGCCCTCGGATATCGGCCGAACTGCAGGCCGGGCTTAAGAATGAAAATGGCGGACGGAGGGCGGAGGGCCGAGCGGTCCTTTTGTCCTGTGGGTTTCTCGCAGGCCGGTTCCGTTTTGTCCGGATCACTGCGGACGGGCTGGCGCTCCCCGGGCCCTGGATCTGTCAGCATCTCAAACGGGAGTCAAGATTAAAGTGGACAGCACTGTGTCCCGTCCCGTCCCCCGTCAACCGGGCCGGTGCACCTCGGACCCGGCCGCTGTCAGCCCGCTTTCCTAGGAGGGTGTCGGGGAGGTGTCCTGCATTGTTATGATAATGAAGTCAAACAAAAAGCTGTCATTTCACTTCTTACTTTTCCTTTACAGATACCAGCCCGCCCCCCGTAGACGTAAACAATGACCAGGGAGCTCTAGTATTAATCGCCCTTAACACAAGCCGTGTCCTCTCTCCCGTAAACACACCCGTACTATTTGCCTCTACCCAGAATTTGGGGTAATTACCGATTATGAGCTACAGAAAACCAAATTAAACTGCACGGGTAATTTTAAAGGTGGATTTCCATGAATAAGTCCCTTACTTCACTGGATTAGTGAGTAAAGGGCTCTCTTGTGTGTGCATCATTCGCTGACGAAGTGGAGTCCTCTCTGGCTGGCTCAGCCACCGTCTCTGGGCTCGTTTGTGAGGGACAGTGAAGGAGTGCAGAATCTCAGGCTCTCTTCCTCCATTCCAGCAGACGTTCCTGAAGCTGGGCAGCCACCCTCGTGTCTCTTGGGGTATGCACTGACTGGTTTCAGGCGGCAGTCTGTGGTGGTTGGTAGTGGAAGGCCGGTGGGTGTTTTTTAAATGCCTGACACGATATCTGCAGCAACCACTGTCATCTTCCTCAGTGTGTGAAGCAACACTCGGGTGTGGGGGGATGCAAGGTTCCTGACAGCGACTGACTCTCCCTCGTCTTTGCTTTAATAATGCTTCCTTTAAGGAGACTGACCTACATTTTTGCCCCTGTATTTTCCGGGTGTGTGCGAGTGAGCAAGAGAGAGAGGAAGAGATCCTGCTTGGGTGCCCTAACAGTGTGCCCGCCTTAAAACAGGACTTCTCTTGCCTTTGTTCTTGCATAATGCTGGCCTGCATCAAACGTCAGCATTTACGCCTTACAGGACCTTGTTTCATTAGTGGTCAGGTGGTTTACTCCCTCATGGGAGGGGGTTGAAGTGACTCGAGCTGTCCACATGACCTTAGCTGCAAGTCTGACCTGGGCACCATCCTGCTGTCCACTGTAGCTCTGCCTGGTGAATGTTCATGTAGGCGTTAGGGGGATTACATACCCTGAATTTTTTTTTTTTTTAAAGAATTTCCTTCTGGGATTAATGAAGTTTATCACCTTATTTTTACATGTAACTCACAGCAAATAGCATCAGAATGCCGCTGTTTTTTTTGCTTTAGTTATTTTTCCTTGCCATTTGTTTTTCTCATGAGCTTGAGTGTTGTGTCTATTTTAATGCTCCAAAGTGTTCATAAGAAAATTAAGATCTGTTTGGGATGTAGGCATCTCTTCTGGGTGACAGTCTCGTAATAAGGCTTATAACAGTCTAACAGGCTCCAGTCCACACAGAGTGAGTGCTTTCGACAGGCCATAAATTTTACATTCCGTACATGTTGCAGATTGGAACCGAGGTGATGTGAGGCCATTCTCAAAATTACTGTGCATATTTACTTAACTCCTCTGTCATAAATATAATAACTGATTCCAACATAGGGTCACATGAAACCTGAAGTCTACGTCAGAAAACACAAGGCTGGGGACACTGTGGGTGCAGAGGGGACCTGCAGAGTGTAGGCGATATACAGCCGCAGACACACAGCTAAACCACGTGCTTTTGGACTGAAAAGAAAACTGCAGTGTGAGCACTCTGCACGCAAAGATATGGCTGGCCGAACCTGGAGTTGTGAAGCCGCGGGCTGCTCCTCTTTCTCAAGTAAATACAGATAATTTTGAAGGCACTGTGTCATCAGCTGATTGTTTTCATATGTTTATAATATAGGCGTATGATTTACTGTAACATTGTTTCATGAACTCAAAGCCAACTTGGCCATGGCAAAGAGAGAATAAAATGAAGCCAGGGGTTCCTCCTATCTTTTTCTCACTTGGGACAAATTTTGCAGAATGCAGGGCGAGGCCCTGCTTCTGTCCACATGGTATTTATTTTTTTTATGTCTGTTCTCCCATGTTGCTCC
The DNA here is from genome assembly GCA_026781065.1 of Mormyrops boulengeri. Classification (NCBI taxonomy): domain Eukaryota; kingdom Metazoa; phylum Chordata; class Actinopteri; order Osteoglossiformes; family Mormyridae; genus Mormyrops; species Mormyrops boulengeri. Next base: position 582,732 of record JAODLD010000042.1, on the reverse strand, counting down.
TGCGCACTGTTGGGAGGTTTTGCAATCAGGTCTGATTGGACACTGCCGCATCACCTGACAGGAGGGGTGCGTTTCCTGCAGGCTGTCTGGCTAAAGAGTGCCTGTGTTTGTTTGTTTTTTTTTATGGCAACATGGTGGGAGAACCTGAATGAGGCTGCTTCCTGTGTGTATCCCATGTGTAAGGGTGGCTTCCTATGTGTGTGTGTGTTTTGTGGGGGGGGGGGGCATGTTTTGTCCAGGTGTCTCTTGATAACCAAGGACACACTCTGACTTGATGAACCAGTTTCCTATTTTCTACAGTATTGTATTCTATTAAAAATATAAAGCATTTGAATAATGATTAAGTTATATGTCGCCATATGTTTTAATGAGCGCCATTACTCTGTGTCCCCCGTTGGCATTTGTCCCCCAGCACTGCTCACATTGAGTCTCATCTCTATGGTAACAAGGTCGCATGGAGTTGATACCTTTTCTGAGAGTGACTGAGGGTTTGACTGACTGACAGGACTGTCTGTTTATAATGTGAGGTGATGTTTATTTCCTTTGTTTGTGTGAATCCACTGTGTTGGTGGTAAGACACACAAGTGTGCGTGTGTATGTAGGTGGGAGAGGAGTGTGACTGTTATCTGTCCATTCCTCAGGGTGGTGAAGGAGGAGATCTCTGACGACAACGCCAAGCTGCCTTGCTTCAATGGCCGAGTCGTGTGCTGGGTGAGCGCCCTCTGCTGGTTACCACTATTTGTGTGCTTTTGAAGCCTGTGTGGGTTGGTGGGCCAGACAAACAGTATAAGAATTCATTTATCGGGCAGGCACAACTGCATGTACTGCGAATTTGTTCTGGCAGTATTGGTGCATACATTCACAGACCATGTAGAACATAAGAAAATAATCCAGCTATGGACAAATAAAAAGAGTAAAACCCATATTTGAAACATTAACATGAGGGGGGGATTAGATAAAAGTTTAAAAAGATGTTACCTATCAGTACTAGTCCTTCAAGATCCTGAAGCAGAAAACTGGTGACCCCTGGTGGCCAGAATGTGCACTTTGCTGCTAGATCTGGTCCCCAGTGAGCGCTTTGATACTCCGTGAAGAGGGAGCAGTCATGTTTAAAGCCAGATTAAATTACTGCAGTGGAGTCACAGGATCTGCGTGAAAGCTCCATAAATATCCCAGCCTAACAAGAAGATCGAATTGGACAAAAGTGGCAAATTCCTGTTGCTTGCTAGCTCCGTAGCACGTGTGCCCTCCTGCTTCACCCCGTCTGAATATCAGCACAGCTCTCCTCCTGGGGCTTGTGTCTGTCTTTACTGACCTTGACATGAGGTTTTTTTTGTTGTTGTTGGTATTTTGCACATATTTCTTTGTGAGTTCTGTCATAATGGCAAAAACTCCCAGTTTGACAGTTACCCAAATAAGACCACATTGGTCCTGTCTGCCTTTGACCACTCAGTCTAATGAACTGTACCCTCATATTCTTGTCAGTACATGCATGAGTGTTTTAGCTGCCCGTTGCACGCTGTGTGTGACCGTACTGCTCTGCTTCACTGTGTCACGTTCTCTTTGTGTTCAGCTGGTGTCTGCGGATGGTGCACAGTCAGACGGTGGCTCTGTGTGTGCTGACAGCCAATTGGACCTGCCCCCTCCCTTGGAACGCACCGGGGGCATTGGGGACTCTAGGCCTCCATCGTTCCAGTCAGTATTTTCTGCTTCTGTGTGTGTATGTCCTCCGACTACAGTAGTCCCATCTCCATCCATCCTGCAGCACGGGTCTGTCACAGGCTGTGCTGTGTCTGGCTCCTTCTGTATACTTGCCTATGTCTGTTGTAAAGGGTTTGGACAAGTCCAGTGCTCCTGTGCTTAGCATGCACCATCTATCCCTCTAGTGGAGAAGTGTGAGCACTGCAGTGGCAGCTGCCTTGGCCTGTCCCATCACAGTACAGACGCTCCTCTACTTACAAACGAGATACATTCCGAATGGCTGTTCGTAAGTCGTTATTCAACATCATTTTAAGGGTATACACAAGTACAAAGAACTAGGATGCTGGGAGTAGCGGGCAGAAGTCGTACTAGGCGGAATTAGCGCACTGGGAAAAAATTGTTCTAGACAGGAAACGGGAGCCCAACGAACACAATTTGGACTTAGTCCTCTTCGTTTGTATGTCTGAAAGTTTGTAAGTTGAAAGTTCGTCCAAATAAGACCAAAACAGACCTCAGAACCCTGGCTTGGTTTATTTATTTATTTATTTTTATTTTTTTTTCTTCCCCCACTGCAACCCAAAGAGAGATCTTCAGTGTTGTGACTGGGAAGGGGTTAGGGTTCTTGAATTAAAGCAGGAGTAGGATAGAAGTGCGTAATTCGGAAGCTTGCAACGTAATGAGATTCTCATATAAACTTAAATACATTAAGGTTATATATAATTTAAACACATGGTATTTTTGTTGTGCCATTTCATTAATTTTAGATGGAAAATCCTATATATAGTCACTTGGAATATTAATGGATACAGACTGAAAATGCAAAGCTGCTTATTGGACTAATTGGACATTTTATACACCTGCCAAGCAGACTGGGACTGGATCCCATGATTTATATGTGCGGCATGCGAGCATTTATGGGAAGTATGACTGTGCTTTTATGTAAATGTGGAATAGAGCCGCAGAGTATCCTTGTTGGAAAAGCACAGCACGAAGGCATCTGGTAATGCTGGCGCTATGACCCGTGTATCTGTATCTCAGCGATTGTACAGTAACTGGATCTTAATAAAGGCAGCTGATTGACGCCCACGCCCCTGCCCCCAGTGCCAATGCTGCAGCCAGTCAGGACAACCTGGACAATGAGACGGAGACGGACTCGGTGGCGTGTGTGCGGCGAGAGCGGGAGCGGCCTCGCCGGAGAGACGCGGGTGAGCACGCTGGGTGGAGCACTCTCTGTTTCCGCTCTTCTTTAATTATTTGTATACATGCAGTACTAGTCAAAGGTTTTGACACACCAAGCCAAAGACAGCTGGAGAAGCATTCCAGAAGGCCATCTCATGATACTAGGGTAGAGGAGATATCAGGGTCAGCCAGGCCTTGCTCAAGGGCCCAATGGTGCGATCACTCTGCTGAATATGGGATTTGAACCAGAAACCTTCTGAGTCCCATCCCACGGAATTTTGATGCTTGTATAATTATTCTAAAATGTAGAGAATAGTAGAAAGTAACCAGTCTATTGGTAGGTGTGTCCAAACTTTTGACTGGAACTGTGTCTGAGTTTTAAACCCTGTCCGCCGCACCCCAGGTGGTCGCATGAATGGACACTCACAGCGGGCGGAGCTAGGGGGCTATGAGAGCTCCTCCACCCTGATGAGCAGTGAGCTGGACACCACCAGCTTCGTGGACTCGGAGGAGGAGGACGCAGCCAGCAGGTGAATGTGGGCGACACGCTGACAGCCACCTGCTAGCACCTGTTCGCCCGCTCTCACGCTGTCTCTCCCCCCCCCCCCAGGTTCAGCAGCTCCACTGAACAGAGTAGCTCCTCCCGTCTGATGCGGCGGCATCGCCGTCGGCGACGGAAACCCAAAACCCCCCGCATGGAAAGGGTGAGAGCATGACGGGCCAACCAGAGAGGAGGGGGTGTGTTTGGTGCTTACATGGGCCCGCCCACTCACACTCTCTCTCTCTCTCTCTCTCTCTCTCTCTCTCTCTAGTCATCCTCCTTCAGCAGCATCACTGATTCCACCATGTCTCTGAACATCATCACAGTCACCTTAAACATGGGTAAGCGTCTTAAGCTCTGAGGGGCAGTGCTGTTAAAAGTCCCTTCTTAAACAATCACTGAACAATAAATGTTAAAGGCTGTGGGCCGCTTTCCTGCACAGTCAGTCTCTTGAAGTGTGTTGACACCCTGTGTCCTGGAATGGAATTGTAAGAGGCAGACACAAGTCGTTCGTAGACTGTCCTATAATGAGAATAAATGACTCAAAGCACTGTGAGTGAGTGAGCAGGGCACTGGGTCTCTGCAGAGAAGTATAACTTCCTGGGCATCAGCATCGTGGGGCAGAGCAATGAACGAGGAGACGGAGGCATCTACATTGGCTCCATCATGAAGGGCGGGGCGGTGGCGGCGGACGGCCGCATCGAGCCCGGGGACATGCTCCTGCAGGTGTGTGTGCATGCGCATGCATTCACGGGGGGGTTGTGTCACTGAGCCATCCACTGTCACAGCCCTCGCTATTCCAACACCCTCCCCAGGTGAATGACATTAACTTCGAGAACATGAGCAACGACGACGCGGTGAGGGTGCTGCGGGAGATAGTGCACAAGCCGGGGTGAGTGCCAGGGGTAGGGGTGGCCATAGACCTGCCAGCAGGGGGCGCCGTGCTAACACTTTTTCTTTCTCTTGCTGCAGTCCCATCACACTGACTGTGGCTAAGTGCTGGGACCCAAGTCCCAGGGGCTGCTTTACCCTGCCCCGCAGTGAGTGTCACCTCCAGGCAGCCTTTTCAAACAACTCCAGCTCCCTTACAGTGATGTAAATTAATCCCTGAAATCAAACCAGCCATCATAGCCAGGCCACGCCTCCTTCACTCGCCCCTCCCCCCCTTCCTTCCAGGTGAGCCAATCCGGCCCATTGACCCGGCCGCCTGGGTGTCCCACACCGCTGCCATGACAGGTGCATACCCTGTATACGGCATGAGCCCTTCCATGAGCACCATCACGTCCACCAGCTCCTCCATCACCAGCTCCATCCCCGAGACAGAGCGTAAGTCACCGGACCGCTGACGATCTCCTCAGAAAGCTCCGTGTCATTCCCCTGGCTGATCCTGCACACGCTTCGCTGTTCCTGCCAGGCTTCGACGACTTCCACCTGTCCATCCACAGTGACATGGCAACCGTTGCCAAGGCGATGGCCTCCCCTGAGTCAGGGCTAGAAGTGCGGGACAGGATGTGGTTGAAGATCACCATCCCAAACGCCTTTATAGGTACAGTGTGTCGGCGCCCCCCACAGGCACAGTGAGTTCTCATCCCTTAAATGCTGCTTACTGAGGCGCTGGTCTTCGGCTCCAGGATCGGATGTGGTGGACTGGCTGTTCCGCCACGTGGAGGGCTTCACCGACCGCCGCGAGGCGCGCAAGTACGCCAGCAACCTGCTGAAGGCCGGCTACATCCGCCACACTGTCAACAAGATCACCTTCTCCGAACAATGCTACTACATCTTTGGGGACCTTTGTGGCAGTGAGTGATCTGTCCCGCTCCTTGGGTGTCTCGTGATAGCTGTTGCTCCCTCACTCTTCCTCCTCTTATTTTTTGTATGCATGTGATGTCACTGCAGCAAGGTGAGCCGTGTGTGATCCATCTGTTTTTATGCTCCTCACCAGACATGGCCCACCTCTCCCTGCAAGAGCAAGATGGCTCCAGTGGAACGTCAGACCAGGACACTCTGGCCCCGCTCCCCGTACCTGGGGCGGTGCCCTGGCCCCTGGCTTTTCCCTACCAGTACCCTATCCCGCAGCCCTACAGCCCACACCCTGCAATGGAGCCCTACGGATTCCCCGCAGTGGGGGGCAGCGCTGGCAGCCAGCCAAGCGAAGGTGAGATCCGGCCGACACGCCGATCAGGGCCTCCTAGACGGGTGTAGCTGGTAGGCTGAGATACGGGCCAGCCAGTCAGCGGGCTGACGCGCACACCAGCAGCAATGGCACTGTCCTTCCCCTGCCTCCACAGGGAGTCGCAGCAGTGGCTCAAATCGCAGCGGCAGCAAAAAGGAGACAAAGCCGGGACCAGGAGCAGCGGAGTCCAAATCGGGCGGCAGTGGCAGTGAGTCCGAGCCTCGGCGAGAGCGGGCGCCCAGCGAGCGCTCTGTGGTGCCTCCCAGTGAGCACAGCGTGCGCAGCGCCCATTCCCACGCTCACAGTCTGATGTACGGCCCTCCTGGCCTGCCCCCACAACCCCCGTCGGCAGTCTCCCTAGCCCCACCTGGATCCCCCCCTGGCCGTGATCTGGCCTCTGTGCCCCCTGAGCTGACAGCCTCACGCCAGTCCTTCCGCATGGCCATGGGCAATCCAAGCGAGTTCTTTGTGGATGTCATGTGATCAGTGTCATCTGACTAGAGGACCTGTCTCATTTGTGCTGAGAGATGGGGGTGTGAGGAAAACAGTGCGACAGGGAGGGGGTGAGAGATGGATAGAGCGTTACAGTGGCTGTCTGTACCGCTGCCCCCTTCCGATCATCCCCGGCTGCAGCTTGTTGTTGCTACTTTCTTCAGTGAAGAACAAAAAAAAGCAGCTCGACTTTGTTTTCCCAGGAACCTCTTTCCGAAGTTCTTCCCGCCAAACACTCTGTCCTGTGTCCCCCCCCAGCCTCTGTCATGTCCCTTGTCCTTTTGTCTCTGCTTCTCCCGTGTGTCACTTTATAAGGAGAAAGCAGAGGTCACTTTTCATTTCTCACGGACTGAATGTGATGCGTTTCATGACGGATTAAACACAACAATACCGTGGGTATAAGCCAAGCTGACTGGTTACCTTGTCCCGTTGTTTTCCTTTTTATTTTTCCATAAAAATGTTAGGGGCGAGAGGAAGATGTTCTGGGTAAAGGTGACTGTTTGATCTGCTTTAAAGACCTGCATTAAAAGAATTGGAGAGGGTGGTGGTTCTTTCTGATGACATGACCAAGTCTTTTCTGGGCTGACTGAGGTACTATTAACAGCTTTTTCTGCTAACCAGCAGCGAGTTGCCATGGTAATGTGCCATCAGGCAGCTGGTGTTTATCTGTGTAGGGTGTTAGTGGTGCTGTCCGGCCTGCAGTGGAGATGTGGCCATCGCAAGCCGCATGCATGTGGAGTAACAGAGAGACGCGAACACGTAGACTGACGGCGGGAGCAAGCTGGTGAATGCCAGACTTCTCCTTTCCCCTCTTGGCACATTTCAGAGGTTTAACTGTTTCTTTCTGCATACTTCATTATTAACATTAAAATTCTGTATTCAGTTTCTCATTGTAACATTAAGCCTTTCTGCATTTTTGTCCTGACTACATTTATCTTTGGTTTTTAATAATTAGCAGATGATAATGTATAGCGACAAACATCCGATTTCATACATACTGTACGCTGTTTTATGGAAAAATGTTTTTATTTATAAACATAGTTTTATTGCCTAAAATTACCGTGTTTGTGTGACTTTCTTTTTCCAGTTTTAACGGTAGAGTCGGACTTAAGGCCTAATCCGGTGATTTAATTTTAATTATGGCGGCAGCTGCAACTTCCCGTGGGAAATCTGAAGTGTCAGGATGGTGGATGTACCAGTACTATGCATGAATATTACATTTCTACTGATTTTGAGTAGAATCGGTCGTTTTTCTAGCCGTCCATAATCTAATGGTACAGCGTCGGCCCTTTCGGCAGGGGTAAGTAGGGCATGTCGGCTGGTCCATGTAATATTAATTACGGCTACGGCAGTATGACCCTTTGTTTGCATGTCTTTTAGCTACGTTTCGAATATAATCCCGTTAAATCTGAAGCATTTACTGAACTGGGTTTACTCTCAGTACGAATAAATTTAAGTGAATAATGGCCCTGGGCCAGCAAACAGGCGTGGCTCCTGGTTGTGCGCAATGACGTCATGACGCAGCAGCGCCGGTCAGCTGACGGTCGTCTCAGATCGAAGGAGAGGCAGACATTTTGAATCGGGGAAGCGAGAAGTGCGGTGGCACCGGTTAAACGGGAACGGTCCGGCGGTAGCGGGACTGGAGGAGAGCGGTAAGGTCATCCGGCTCGGGCATGTCGGTCTTGATGGGACATGATAGCATACGGTTTTAAGGGTGAGATAGCGAGCTGAAAGGCCGAGTTGTGAATGAACGGGCGTGTTTGGCGGATGGGGCGCATTCTGAGAAAAGGACGGATCGGCGGGCTGTGCCGTTGCGGACATCTTGGTCCCTCACGGGGGGAACTGCGGGAAAATGGAGACGAAGTGCTTACCTCAGTACGTCCGTGAGAGAAAGACCGCGTTTGTAACAGAGTCTACCCGTGGGAGTCTGCGGATGTTTGCGCAGTGACCGGGGTGTGTGTCGTGTCGTGTCGCGTCGCGTCGCCGAGTCTTCGGCTCTCGCAGGGCGGTTTCATGGTCCTCGGTGGGTGGACGGCTAGCCGATTAGCAATTCTTATTTTTCTCGTCGGGGAAGACAGTCGGCTGGGATCGTTCTTGGTTCCAGCTCCTAGTCATATTTTTAACATTTTTTTTCCGTCCGCCTTGTACTGCCCTTCAGGGAATTATGGAGGTGATGCTAGAGACCAGCGCAGACGGGACGCTACACGACGGCGGTTAAATCCATTCCTAACCTGAGGGTTTTAAGTCGTCTGTGTGACAAAGCCGCGCACGCCATGTAAATGCATTTAAAAGGCTGCTCGTTTGTGTTTCCGTAGTGACTGGCGCTGTATGTTATAGGAAATGGCAGCCGACCAAGACCGTCTCTGTAGTGTCAAATTTTTAAATGTATCTTCCTGTTTTCGGTAACAGTTTGCACAGACATCGCACTTCCCGGGAATCCTTACCGATAATCTATCGTTTTGGAGTACACATTTTGCTCAGAGCAGTTTTATCAGCGAGTAGTCTATTTCAGTTCAGCTCTTCACTTATCCATGATCTGGAGGAGGTGCTTGGGGGTCTAATCGAGACCCTCAGATGGGTGGGGCTTTCTGGTGGCAGGCGGTCCGGAAGCCTTCCTGTTGTTTATCACGTCTAATGTGGACAGATGCGCTCTGATAGACAGCATCAGTCTTGTCTAAGGGTCTTTAGGTTGGCAAAGGAATGCCTACTTTGCGTGTCTTGGTTTCTATTCAGGGGCTGTACTGTGCTTTCAGCGAATCAGCGGGCAGTCATGTTGTCACATGAGAACACTTTTTTTAAATTTTTCCTCAACTCCTCCACAGGCATTTAGTCATGGCAGGACAACACTGAACGGCTGCCAACATGATTGGAGGACTGTTCATCTACAACCACAAGGGGGAGGTGCTGATCTCCCGGGTGTACCGCGATGATATAGGGTGAGTGAAGACTGAAGGCAACAGAGACTGGGATTTGTGTAATATAAGGGGTTTTAGTGAAAAGCTTTGCATTTAAAATGTTTTACATAAGGGGGTGGTTTGTACTTCAGCAGTCATTCAAAGTTCCCATGATCCTTTCTGTTCAGAAGGAGAGAGAGAGCACACACGGCAGTACCCTTCCGCTCCCCTGTGGCCCTCCTGCTGTGTGTGCCCTCTCTCTACTGTACATCGCTATCATATCTTTGAATAGTACCTTGATGGATTTGCTGTGTGGCTTCAGCGGGATCATCGTGTAGTGCCTGTTTGTGTGCCTGATCCTCTCTCTCTCCATTTTGCCCCCGCCTATTCCTGCTCTCTTCCTTCCTCTCTCTTCCTGTCCGTCTTCCTTTTGCTGTTGCCATTTCTGTCCTTGTCCATCACTGCATTGGCTGCTGTAGGAATAGGTAAGACCAGCTCAGCAACGACTGCCCCAAAGCATGTGTGCTTGCGCCCCCTGCAGGTATGGGGTGGTGCTGACTGGAATCATGCCTCGCTTGCTTGCGCCCCCATTCATTACTGCCCAAAGGCTGTTGTCTGCTCCTCTTGTGGCTTTTATGACCTTTTTTGCAGCTTTGTAATTCCTTTTGGTTGCTAGACATTTTTGGATGTGTGTTTTTAAAGGCAAGCCAAACACTAATTGGAGACTCCTACAGGATGACATTTAGCAGTCATTGGCTGTTGGATTTGCATGAGCTTCTGAGATGAAAACATCTCTAAAGGTTTAAATGATTGAGTCCGTTTTTGCACTGCTAGGCTTGCTTCGTCCAGATTGCAGCTTGGAAAGAACTGAAAATCAAAATCTGTTTAAGTATCTTTAAATTCTTATGGTGATTTGTCTAAGATCTTCAGTGGTCCAGACTGAGCTCATAGAGGCTGCCTCTCCCTCTCATCCTCCCCCCTGAGGCTGGCTGTGCAGTCTGACACTGGTTCCTTATGGCTTCTAGTCCCGGTTGATTTGGTGCTTCAGGCAAATTGACTTTCTGTCCAAAGTGTGGATGGTCAACAAGTTGGCAGATGTGCAGCGCAAGCTGTGGTATGATATAGTATAATTTGAAGCATTTTATTTTGTATAATGTGCTCCCTTGACTTGAGACAGCATGATGTCTTAGTTCTGTGAAACCAGTCAGGAAGACCTAAGCTGTCGTTTGAGGTTTTGCTTACGCTTTGTGTGTGTATGTGTGTGTCTGTCCAGGCGCAATGCGGTGGACGCGTTCCGTGTGAACGTGATCCACGCCCGGCAGCAGGTCCGCTCGCCCGTCACCAACATCGCCCGCACCAGTTTCTTCCACGTTAAGCGCTCCAACATCTGGCTGGCCGCTGTCACCAAGCAGAATGTCAACGCTGCCATGGTCTTCGAGTTCCTGTACAAGATGTGCGACGTCATGACTGCTTACTTTGGCAAGATCAGCGAGGAGAACATCAAGAACAACTTCGTGCTCATCTACGAGCTGCTGGACGGTAATCTGGCCCCCAGATCCACGCGTTAGCCCGACGCCGGTGTCTCTGTCTTTCTGTCCTTTTATTTTAGCTTTCCATCCCTACACATGACCCTCCCCGGCCTGAAGGCGTCTCCTCTGGGTTTTCGTCAGCTGACTCTGCTCTGCTGTGGTTTTTTTAGGTTTTGATTTTTTTTGCCCTTTAGTGAGAAAATCAAAACCTAAAGAAAGTTCAGCGCAGGCAGGTTCCATCGATCCACCCGACGATAGAGGCTTCAGTGCGGATTCCTCAGCTCCTCCTGGACCTCCAGCGTCCTGCTGTAGTCTGTGTTCTCTTGCTGTGAATGACGGACACTCCCCGACCTCCGCTCAGCCCCATCTCTCCCAGCCTGATGACCTTCTTCCCCCTGTAGAGATCCTGGACTTTGGCTACCCCCAGAACTCTGAAACTGGAGCCCTGAAGACCTTTATCACCCAGCAGGGCATTAAGAGTCAGGTGAGGGGCAAGGTGCTTTTGCTGCGGCTTGTATCGGAGGTTTTGCCGCATGTGGCTGACGATCTTCTCCCCCTCTTTGTCCCTGTTGCTGTGATCCCTCTCTTCCTGTGGACTTAACACACTGAAGCACCATGTAAGTGCCCTTCTGTGTCAAACCAGTTCCCAGTTCAGAAGTGACACTTGTAGTGGCCGACACCAGCCAGTCCATAAAGCTGGTCCCCTCCTCTTCTCCCCGTCCAGACCAAGGAGGAGCAGTCTCAGATCACTAGCCAGGTGACGGGGCAGATTGGTTGGCGTCGCGAGGGGATCAAGTACCGGAGAAATGAGCTCTTCCTGGATGTGTTGGAGAGCGTCAACCTGCTAATGTCCCCGCAAGGTATGGACTGACCGCATTGCAATGCAGGGCATTGCAGCTCGGTCATCTTTTTAATTTCACCACTGATTGGCTATTTGGATGTTGTCATGTAACCCCTCCCCCCAGGCCAGGTTCTGAGTGCCCATGTGTCCGGCCGGGTCGTGATGAAGAGCTACCTGAGCGGAATGCCCGAGTGTAAGTTTGGCATGAACGACAAGATCGTCATCGACAAGCAGGGCAAGGGCGGCGCAACGGACGATGCGGGAAAGAGGTGAGGCCTGCTGCTGTGCTCGCACCTGAGACCTTGAGCCGCTGGCCCTGCGCCATCTACACATTGATTTGGGTTCCAGTTAAACTGATTTTTGTTCAGGGTGTGGGTGGAGATCTGTTCTTCTGTGCTGAGATTTTATTTATTTCTTGAATTCAGTTCCTTTTGTGTTTCTGTTCCTAAGTGGTGGTTCTTGTATCTTTTTTGTATTTGTTCCCCGTTTTCTTCTCTCTGTGCTGGACCTCAGTGATTTAGGGGGCAGGTAGTGTAAAACTCGCCTGGCCAGAGTCTCATACTGACCCATCAGCCCCGTGCATGCGTGTCTGTGTATGTGAGCCACGTGTTCTAGTCATGTCCATCTGTCCTGTACGCTCAGTCCATCCCCTGCTTGAGGACCCGTCAATACTGTCCTGGTCCCCTTGGTCCACTTCTCCTTGCTCTCAGCCTGTCCTCCACCATCCTGTTTCTGTCACACCGCTCTTCTGGGGCTTCCTGTTAAACCGTCGACCCCTTCGCCCCGGCAGTGGAAAGCAGTCCATCGCTATCGACGACTGCACCTTCCACCAATGCGTGCGACTCAGCAAGTTTGACTCGGAGAGGAGTATCAGCTTCATCCCCCCCGATGGGGAGTACGAGCTCATGAGGTCAGCAGATTCGCAGTCGCCGAGTCACGGTCGCATTTGCACGTCACCGCTATGTCAGGCTCATAACATGAGTTTGTATGCAGGTACCGCACCACTAAGGACATCATCCTACCCTTCCGGGTCATTCCTCTGGTCAGGGAAGTCGGCCGCACCAAACTGGAGGTGAAGGTGGTCATCAAGTCCAACTTTAAACCTTCCCTGCTGGCTCAGAAGATTGAGGTGAGAATGGGGACTGGTCTGCTGACCCGGTGTCACATAGAGCTGGGACATGAAGCAGAATGTTCCCTCTCTGCCCCCTCAGGTGCGAATCCCCACCCCCCTCAACACCAGCGGGGTGCAGGTAATCTGTATGAAGGGCAAAGCAAAGTACAAGGCCAGCGAGAACGCCATCGTGTGGAAGTGAGTACCTCTGTGTGTGCGTGCGTGTGGGGAGGTTATGGTGCCACCTTGTGGACGCGAGTAACTCCTTGCGTGTTCTGCAGGATCAAGCGCATGGCCGGGATGAAGGAGTCGCAGATCAGTGCCGAGATCGAGCTTCTGCCCACAAACGATAAGAAGAAGTGGGCGCGCCCCCCCATTTCCATGAACTTCGAGGTGAGTTGGGCCGCTCTCACTCGGCCATCTTACTCAGTGTGCGCCTGTGATCTAACCAGGCCCCCCCCTGCCCTCCTCAGGTGCCCTTCGCTCCCTCTGGACTCAAGGTGCGCTACCTCAAGGTGTTCGAGCCCAAGCTGAACTACAGCGACCATGATGTCATCAAATGGGTGCGCTACATTGGCCGCAGTGGCATCTATGAGACCCGCTGTTAGTGCTGCTGGAGCCGTGGGGGGGACGCACTCTCAAATAGGAGGCCTGAGGGGACAACGCTGGTGGCCATGTAATGGTGGTGACATTCAGGTCTCTGATGGATGGCTGCAGGAAGGTACCGGAGATGGTTTCTGTGTTAAATCACGGCGTCTAAAAGCGTTTAATCGAAGCAGGAATGGGGGGGGGGGGGGGGGCGGCGGGGGGGGGGGGGGGGGGGGGGGGGGGGGGGGGGGGGGGGGGGGGGGGGGGGGGGG
>JAODLD010000042.1:547689-569311 GCA_026781065.1 Mormyrops boulengeri | reverse complement strand
TTATGTTTTAATTGAGGTCAACTTTGAATGTTGTAGTTTGACCCAGTTGACTGATATTTTAGGCTTATGGGTAATTACAGTCGGCTACAGTGCCTCCCTGCTCATTATATCCTGTGGGTTTTGTCAGTTGGTTTGATCTTACCGCCGTGCGCTCCGTGTGCTGTGCCGCCCGCCCCTTCCTCTCCTCCTCGTTCCCGCTCGCTGCCGAGTGTGCTTCTCTTTCCACTCTGCTTCCTCTCCATCTCCCTGCGAGTGTTTCGTTCCTGTGACCAAATCCTTTTTGCCGTTAAGGAACACGAAGCAGCAGTAGGAGTAGTCATGCGGCTAATGCGAATATCGCAACGCGAAAAATCCGATTTAGATCCAAGTGGCTGCGCTTAGTGGTACCGTATGTGTCCGAGTATAAGTCCAGCTAGCGTGTGCTGTTGCCCCCTTGTGGGTGAGCTTGGCATCTCTCAGGGAGCACCGGGGAGACAAGCTGGCTTGGTCCATGCCCCTGTCCTGCCCATTTTCTGACGTCATGGGATATTGGTTTGTCCTTTAAACCCAGAAAGCAGATGGGTGGGTTTGTCCCTGGGCCCCCACAGCCCTTAGCAGCCATGCCCCCCCCCCCCGGCACAGAGAAGTGCACCTCCAGAGGTGGGGAGGATGGCTGCACCGAGCACAGAAGTTCCCCAAACACTACAGTCCTGCCGAACACCACCTGAAGCCCCCACTGCCCTCACCTGCTGCGTCCTGAGAGAGGCCCAGAACGTGCCACCCCCTCTGCCCCTCCCTGCTTTGGTGTTCAGTCTTCATTTGGTAATTTTGTGACTGTCCAGTTAACCCAAATAAACGTCATAACCAGATTCCCTGCTTCTTTTGTGTACTTTTTTCTGGGGGGCTGGGGCATGTGACTGCGGCTTCAAATCCCCCTCATGGTCGGTAGAGTGATCTTGCTATTGACTCCACTTTGGATAAAGAAAAAGCATCTGCTAAATAAATAAAACATAAATACAGTCAGTGACAAAAAAAAAACACACTGGCACTAGGCCTGAGATGATGTCCGGGCTGATGCCACGCGTGTTCGATTGTGGAAAGATCAGGGGACCTGGCCGGCCACAGGAGGACCTCAACATGATGCCGGCAGTCCATAGACATGTGCTGTGTGTGGATGGGCGTTGTCTTGTTGAAAGACTGTCGCTGTGCCGTCAGGATCCCCTGAATCGCTACCAGAGATGACCTGATGTCACACTCTATGGTTTCTCACAGTATGTTGCCTGGAGTAACACCGGTCTGTCAATCCGAAACATTGGCAGGATGGGTACTCCGCCCGCGGCGCTGCCAGACGCACACACAATGGTCATCCGTGGTAATGAGATTCATTGCTGAACATGTTAGAATGCCGCTCTTCATCAGTCCATCAGTCCATGCCTCCGGGTTACGGCACCACTCCAAACCCAGCCGTCTCTGCGCTGGTGTGAATGGCAGCCTACGCATGGGATGGTGACCCTGTAAACCGACTGATGCCAGTTGTCGAGACACGATGGGGGAGGACACAGGGTCTTGTAGAGGGTCCAATACCTGTGTCTGGATGGCATTCGCAGATGTCATGGGGTTCTGTAATGCTTGCCGCACAATACGACGATCCTCCCTTGGTGTGGTCTGTCTTGGGCAATTGGAACCTTCACCACGTGTGTGGGTGCCCTCACATGCCCATTGGTTCCAACATTGGGCGACTGTGACATCTGCACGCCCCACATACCAGAGAAGTTAGTCCGCCCCTGATAATTCGGCATCAGGAGTGTCATTCATGCTGATACCTGCTTGTTAAGGGGCTTCACTACAACCTCGGACATGTATTGGTGGGTAGACCACGCACTGATGGAGGCACCTCGCATGCCACGGATGCAGACCTCCTCCTCTGAGAGAAATTGGCCTCAAACTGGGCCATTAAAAAAAAGAAAGGCTCCATCTGGATGCCATCTGTAGCGGATAGTTGTGTGAAATATCGCAGTCCGGCCTGAATTTTCTCTATGTTTCCTCATGCATCTGCTTTCTACTTTGTTGGCACGAAACGTGGATAGATACCCCCTTCCTATAGCAGGGACCAGTTCAGAGCTGGACCAGCCATCTGGCATACCGGGCGCTTTCCCAGTGGGCCGATGCATATGTGGGCTGGCAAAAATTACCGCGAGGGACCCCAAAGTCCAGGGCCAGTTTATCTCAGTCCGGCTCTGGACCTGCTCTTAGCATAAAGTGTCTAACGGGTTTGTCTGCATCTGCTGTGTGGCTGTTTATAATCTGGGGGCGGCGGTGGGGGAATACCCAGTGGGCTGAACACTCTGCTGCTCCGGGAGGAGGAGGAGGAGGAGGAGAAAGAGGAGGGTCGAGGTGGGCTTCGCGTCTTTGGTGAGCAGCTTGCTGAAGAGGCTCAGAAGATCGTCGGGCTCTGACATGAAAGGCAGACCCTGATGGCAGGCAGAGGGTCGGCTGCAGCCAGGCGCTGCGGTTTGCGGGAGTCTGTGGCGGCGCTGCTGCTTCTGGTGCTGCACTGGGCTGCGGGATCTCCTATCTGGGCCGGTCGGGAGGTAAGCAGGGCAGAACGATCCGGAACCAGAGAGATGGCAGATTGAACACGGCCGGCGGCTGCGTTGTTTCTAGGTTGAAGTTTGGGGTGTTAAATCAGGGGAGACTGAAGGTGAAGCTTTTCCAGCCCCGCAGAGACACTCCATTATACTTGCAAAGCACACGACAAATGGAGAAGAAATGAAGAAATATAGTCATTATGAAGCATTATAAACCAAAGTTATTTCTTAAGAAGTCAGGCAGAGAGAATCGGAAGGAGAAAGCGCTCAGGGAGACGTGAGGAGACACTGGGGGTCATAGGGGCTACAGTCACATGTGGATGGTAGATATTTCTGTGTGGGGGTGGGTGGAGAGACAGGGTGTGAGAAAGGAGCAGGGGAAGGAGCTTTTGCTTGAGTAAAGCACTCAGCAGCTCAAAATACCCGCGTCACCCTCCCTGTCCCGTGTAGGTTTCTGCTTCTGAAGATGCTCTGCCAGGACCGGTTCTGCTCCGATCCAGGCGCTATACCATCAACCCTCTGGGCTATAAGTGGGGACACTTCAACATCACCTACAAGTAAGGGAAGGCAGAGAGATCTTGGGAATGCTGGTTTGATGAATAGTATTTGATATATATAAGGAGGGTGGAGACGTCATTTGTTGTGCTGCAATGTAAGTGACAGATAATGATTGACTTTAAAACATGCTGTGGGAATCTGATATTCTGCTGCTATATAATGCGACTTTGACCAGGATCACTAGGTTCCCCAGAACCCTGAACAAGGAAGACACGCGCAAAGCCATCAGTCTTGCCTTTGCCAAGTGGAGTGAAGTGTCACCGATGTCCTTCACTGAAGTCACCCAGTCCGACAGGAGTGCTGACATCACCATCGGTGCGAGCAGATATGTGGGACGCAAAGCTCACCCCGTTCTTAAATCAGACATTTCCCGATTTCCGCGGTTTAAGTAGACTCTGCCATAGATGATCATTTCAAAAAGGTTCTAGCCCCATGTGGATTGCAGCAGACAGTGTTTCTCTGTGTGTTTCTCATGTACAGATATAGTGTGTGTGTGTGATTCTTCTCAGGATTCTACACCCACAACCACACAGACTGCCGGTGGGCCCCCCTGCATCCCTGCTTTGACGGCGTGAATGGGGAGCTAGCTCATGCCTTCCTGCCCCCCCGCGGCGAGATCCACTTTGACAACCATGAATTCTGGGTACTTGGCAGGTCCCGCTACAGCTGGAAACAAGGTCCCTTCACCCACAGTGTGCAGCTAACACTACCAGACATAGTTCAGTGTGTCAGAAAATTAAAACATTTAATATAATTTAATTTAATTTAATGAATTATTATAAATCCCATATGACTTCACTGACTTCTCACATTTGTAATCAATATGCTAATATGAAATAATAGATGATAATAACTAGGGCTGCAAAGGGGTGGAAACTTTCCATTCCATGGGAAGTTAAGCTGGGGAATTTTGGAAATATTCCAAGTTGGAAACTTTCCGGGGAATTAACAGGAAAGTTCCCAGAATCTTGCAACCCTAACGATAACTAAGCTAACTAAGATAAATGTGTGTGTTTGTGTCTGTGCATGTGTGTGTGTCCCAATCCGTGTGTGGCTGGATGCCCGCCTGTTTTCAGGTGTGTGGCTCAATGACCTTGTTCAGGTAGCTGCCCATGAGATTGGCCACGCCCTCGGTTTGTGGCACTCCAGGGATCCAAGGGCCCTGATGCACCCCAATGCCACCTACACAGGTCAGCGGGACGTCGCCCAGGATGACGTGTGGGCCATCCAGCGCCTCTACGGTACCGTGGGATGGGGACAGGTTTGGGCAGGATCAGTAAGCAGAAGACTTGCCTGATTCTCCATGTGCGCATGGACAGGGTGCTTGGACAAGCGGAGGGTGTGTGACCCGTGGGCCCGACTCGGGTTCTGTGAGCAGAGGAGGAGCTTCATGAAGAAGAACTGCCCTCGTCAGTGTGACCTCTGCATGGGTGAGAGTCCAATTTGGATCTGGCACTTCTCCGTGTTCTGTGGTTCAATCTCATTATAACACAGCCTTAGTGCCTTAAAGGATCCAGCATAGCCATGGTCCAAGAGATCATCCAGAATGATCCAGATACATCCAGATTGTCTGCTCAACACTCATGCATCTCTGTGGCACTGATTCACTCCTCTGTCCCCCCACCCTTGCCTATCCTCACAGAGCCTCTTGATGCAGTTACCATGCCAACACCACGTGCTTCCAACATCAGAGTTAAACTTGTGCCCCGGGGCAGAGTGGTACGGTTCCGCTGCAGTGCAAACACTCCCAAAACTCACTCCAAAGTCAGGTACAGGATACGCACATGCTCTGGTATATATAGCACTTAACTCACGCAATCCCATAGCGTGGTCATATATTGTTACACGTCGCAGTACCTGTGCAATTACATCATACTGCTCTGTACGGGTTTCTCTCCGAATAGGTGGTACAAAGACGGGGAGCTGCTGGCATCTTCGGTTCCTGGATACATCGCCATGAAGGGCCACGAGCTACGGATCGTAGCCAATGAATTCAACGAAGGCACATACACATGCCGGCTCCTTCGCCGTGGCAACGTGGTCTCCGCAAACTCCTGGACCATTCGCTTGAAGGCTGAGCGCTCTGGTGAGCCCGGTTGAACATGGCCACTTGACATGCCACCCCGGCATTTTTCCATTGCGTTGGCCGAGCCCAGATCTCCGAAATGCCGCTTTGGACCAATGACTGACACAGGAAACATCAGCATCGGGTTACATGTCTCAGAACACAAAGCATTCGGTCACGTGACATGTAGGACATCTGGTGGCTGCTTGATCAAGTAAGCCTACAGCAATTCTGGTGTTCACATGATCACACAACACTGTGGTCACACTTATTTTTATAGGTTATGCATTCTCTTTTATATCTCCTAAAATTAAATTGACTGCATCAGCAATAAATATCACATTTATGTAGCAGTTTTCCTAACCAAACTGGATTTAATTCCCATCTGTGTGGGGGAGACTTTGATAAGGGATTTTGCTTTGTATGATAAGCAGGGGCCAACATAAGGCAGGGGTAGGCAGCCGCCCGGGGTCCCGAAAACCCAGGGGCCACTGAAAACTAGGGGCCCCATGAAGACAGAATTTCCAGAAGTTACATTTAAGGATATAACATAATATGATCATTTAAATTATAGCAACATTATTGAATTTTTAATGAATTTTCAGGACAGACAAAGCTGCCCCCATCCCAGCTGTAATGGACTGTTGCTACTTTGAGACTTTATGCTGCCCAGCTTTCTTACCACTGGAGTCTCCCGATTGTTTCACTGCCAAGCAAACTGGCACAAAGATACAGGACTAACCTTACATCTGCCTTGTCTTGCTAGAGTGGTATCTAAGAGTGGGGCGATGTGGCGCAGGAGGTAGGGCGACCGTTTGGCAACTAGAGGGTTGTCGGTTCGAGCCCTGGCTTCTCCTGACCCTATCAAAGTGTCCTTGAGCAAGACACTGAACCTAAGATTGGCACCTTGCATGGCAGCCTTCGCCACCGGTGTATGAATGTGAGGCTTTGGAAACAAGCGCTATATAAATGCAGTCCATTTACCATTTAAGAGGGAACAGATAAACTTCTTAAATTTGACCGATCGATCCACCGGCGCGATACCCCCCCTCCCCCCCATCAGCAAATTTTATCGACAGAATACCTGCCCCCACCCTGACTGGTAAGTTTTACTGCTGGCATTCTGCACTTGGATTGATGTTCCATTGTTTATCATTCCTGATCATTTGTCTTTTGGCTCCAAAAACCAGCTCAAATGGCCTACTTAGGGCCCCCCTGCTCATATCAGCCTAGGGCGCCCAGTGAAGTTAGTCCACCCTTGATGATAAGGCATCAGGAGTGTCATCCCAGCTTGTCTTTAATGGTGAATCTGGACCTCTGTTTGATGTGCTGTCTAAAGCATAATACTCCAGGAGTCCAGTAACCCCACTGTACTGGGATACTACTGCCTCACTTTTATCCAGGGTACGGGGCAGCTGTAACTGTCCCAGTGACATCACTACCGGAAGCAAAGCCTTTTTATACAGGTCTCCCATCTGTGTACAAACCCGTCTTGGGGTGGCATAGTGGTTAACACTGTTGCCCCACACCTCTATGAATAAGAGTGTGGAGTTTGCATGTTCTCCCTGTGTCACTGTAGGGTTTCCTCCAGATTCTCTGGTTTCCCCCCACAGTCCAAAAACATGCCAAGGTGAATGGTGTGTGTGGCCTGAGATGGTTTGTGTGCTCTGCAATAGGCTGGCACCCCCCCCACCCACCCATGAGTCATTCCCTGCCTTGTGCCCATAACTTCTGGTATAGGATCCAGATCCCCACAACCCTGCATAGGACAAACAGACACAGAAAATGGATAGACAATCACAAACTCTATCAGGAATCAAATTGTTTATTTTGACAAAACAACCTTCTTAGCTAATTTAAACCCTTGATGTAACCATTAAATAAATCAGTATCTTTCATGTTGGGCATTTATTTCCAGTCATAGTGCAAGAAACTAGCTACTTGGGGACGATAGTCTCATCATTCAGGTCAAGCCGGATAGGACAGATCTCAAACACTTTCAGGTGAAGAACAACCACAGTCAGAAAAATAGTCTGCAGAGAATTTAACACAGAAACTACTATCACCTGAGATATACCTGATAGACAATTCACCATTATTAGAGTAAAACAGACACAGACAGGTGGGGCACTAACATCTCAAGTAACACGTGAAAACAAGGAGATGGACAATATATTTCAGTACAATTTGTACTGACTCAAGAGGCACCGTGGTGGAGATGCGTCTGTCTTTTTTCAGAAACATTCCATCAAGACTCCCACTGTTCTGAATTCCTGGTTAAACAAGCCACAGTGAGGCAGACATATCAACAGCATCTGTCTGTTGGGAGTCCAGCTGCAGAAACTGGACATGGAAAGCCAAACACAACAAGAGCCTGCCATGAAAGGGCTTCCTGCGGTCCTTCTCTTCCATGTTGATGTGGAGCCTGGAGGTCCAGTCATTGTTCTTCTTCCTGGCAGGAGCCCTATGAGAGCTGCTTTGAGGTGGGGAGGTCTTGGTGAAGGTGGGAGGGGGGGCACACTCATCGGCTGGGCTGCTGTTGAGGTCCTACTGGGGGCGGATGGCCTGGAACACCCACCCCAGTCCTGTTTCAGTGTCTGCTTCTGCGGGAGGGAGGAAACAGGACTAACTAACAGAGATAAGCCAGATCCTGTACACTGGTTCTCCTGCATTGTGCAAGACACTATAGGTGACCATCAATGGTCTACAAAATAGGGCAGGGGTAGCGAATCTTATCCGCAAAGGGCCGGTGTGTATGCAGGTTTTCGCTGCAACTCCCTAATTAGGTCACTAATTAGAGGACCGATTGGCTGACAAGTCCTCACACCTGGGATTGAACAGCTGACCTAAAGGTTACCCCAAAAACCTGCATAGACACCGGCCCTTTGCGGATAAGATTGGCCACCCCTGAAATAGGGGTTTCACCTAAATGCATGACTTTGCTGTCCTCATGTTTGGGTTTGTTCAGTGATGCATCATTTTAGTATCAAAGGAACTAATGACTGATCTGCAAAGTGCTACCAGTTTAATAGATGTGACTGATCCTCTGTGTGATGCTCTCAGTGCCGCCCCTCCCTACACGCAGAACACGCGCTGTGCGTAGGGCCCCACGATCCATGGGGGGCCCATTTTCCGCAAGGGGACGCATTCTCTGCAAATGCGCAAAGGATGCGCATCGCTGCCGTGAGGCGCGCGTAGAGCACCAAGGTAGGAGAGAAAAAAAGAGACGAGTAATCTGACACCGCAAGGTTGTAAACCGAAACCGCATTTTGTGATACAGTCATTTTACATTTACATTTACCGCATTTAGCAGACGCTCTTCTCAAGAGCGACCTACAACAAGTGCTTAGTAGTCTATGACTGTTCTTCAATTTATAAGCTAGACGTAAAATCAACCTCTGTCAAGATCAATTTACCGCTAAGAACGTTGTACAAAACTTTTTAGGAAAGAGTGCACAGGAAAAGGAGAAAATTGTTAGTGTTTTTTTTTGTAATGCGGGGGGGGGGCTCAAAATAAAATTCTGCTTATGGCCCCAATTTGGCCAGGGGCGGCACTGGATGCTCTTGCTGTGCTTGTCCTTAGCCCTGCAGCTGGGTGGTTTCGATGCAATCTCCTGCATAGTTGTGGTGACAGCGTGATCATTTAGAGAGGGGCGTGGTCACTTGGCGGCCTGCCCCTCCCTCGATGAGCGCTGGTCTGGTGATGACTCCCCTGCACGCCTTCTACTATGACACTACCTTGGACCGGTTTTGCTCATTACCTGCCGTAAAACGATTGACACATTTCTGAGATCCTTGTCTAGTTTAATGAATTATGTAACTGAAACTAGTATGACATATGGGTGCATGGAAGGCTATATGGGAGTGTTTGACTGTGTGTGTTAGTTTGTAAACGGAATCGGTGCGTTTCATCACCGCTGTCTGGCTGCAGGCACCTTAGTGTCACCGCAACCCCCCCTTCCCGGTACAAGATGGCGGCCCCCACTCCGCTGCTGGCAGGTCAGTTCCTTCGCTTCACTGTGTCGTAATCCCGTGCTTTACTGCTTATTTCAACGTAAAAAGCCACCGATCGTATTGTTACAATGAGGACTCGCAGTTAATTATGACCATGAGATGAGTCTGAGCGGATTTTCTTGAATGCTCACGTTATGCGTGGCGCCGTCCACATGTATCACAACTCCGCTCCACTCCTGGTGAATAAAATCAATATCAAATACAAATTCAACCACAGCCTGTTTGCTTAAGTACAATTTAAATACCGACACGATTGTCCATACAAAATGAACGGCTGTAGGGGAACGATGGGTTTAAAATCGCCAGCCTTGGTTTTAGTTTGATTGAAATATGCCTGAAAGATAAAGTCTGCGCTGAACTTTTACGTAGGTTTCCGTATCCGCTTGTGGTCAGTCTGACTGATAACAACAGATTCTCTAAGTGCATTTACAGCCATTTTACACTTAAAGTAAGACGTTTCAATGAATTTTTCCTGACTGACAGTCCGCGAGTCGAGCGGGACATCCCTACGATGCGGCCCCCCCGCATGTGCACAGACATCATCCTTCCAAAGGTGCATCCTGTCATTTTAAACTTTCTGCTTGTATACACATAATATTACATGAATTAAGCCCTGAAATTTCTAAATGTAGTGAACCTCCACAAACTGCCGGAAGTCATTTGGATTATTCTGTTTGTTTCCAGGGACCCAAAGAAAAGCAGATACATTGCTTTTAGTCAGGACGGCTCTTTATTCGGCTGGTGTAATGGAGAAAAGTAAGGAATGTGATGTTTCGTACCAATCTTGTATTGGGTGGAGGATGCGGATAAATAGTTGACACATCTGCCCTTAGTGTTTTATGGAATCATGTATCGCGTGATCTCCTTCCCGCAGAGTCAGCGTTGTCAAGGTTGTCGACAGCACGTATCTTCAGTCGCTCGACCTTCCGAAGACTGCCATGTTGGACTTCTCGCCTCTGGGTTCTGTGCTGGTGACGTGGCAGCCCTATGTCAGTAGGTACCCCGAGACGTGCTGGTGCCCCACAGCCGAGCTGCGGTTCCGATGGCTTTACAGACCTCTGGCATAGCTGCTGCACATCTTCTGTGGCTCCTAGAAGCTCATTGTGGTGATTCTTCTCTCAGAAACCCAGGACAACCCACAGGGAGAACCTAACCTGCAGCTATGGGACCTAAATACTGGTGCCATACTCAAGTCCTTCTACCAGAAGAAAGCCCAGGGTTGGTAGGTGACACTCTGGCAGCTAGCCAAGGGGGCGTGGACTTAAGGCTGATTGACACTTCTGTGTAGAATTTAAGCCATAGATAGCTACATAGCCGTGCACCCTGCGTCGTAGCCTGACACCTGTAGTTACATTTCTGGGGAGTTGTGTGTCAGGCTGCGAAATAGGGTGCACAGCTATGAGAGTACCTGTGCCGTAGATCATATGTTGAATTCTAAATCATTCTTCACTGTGACACATACTGATGTGACGTCATGTGACAGTATAAGCTATAAGGGTCTTTCTGGAGTTTTGCTCTCATGTGGTTGGAAGTGGGTGTGGCCAGCGGAAATCCGCCAACGTTCGATACAGTTATACTTTACTCTCTAGGCTGTATCAACAGTGAGTTTGTGTCATGGCCCTCTATGCTCGTCGGCATGGTGACGCCTCACCGCCTCCATCACGTCCGTTCTCAGGTGTCCCAGCTGGTCGGATGACGAGAGCATCGCCGTCCGGAACGTCAACAACGAGCTGCACTTCTTCGAGAACAACGCCTTTGGTGGGCTTCTCTGCTGGCTTTCCTGCCAGAGAGTTTCAGTGGAGCATTAAGCGTGTCTATTCTGCCGTGAACTGCTCACGTCTTCCTGTGTAAGGAGCTGCTTCCTGTTTTCCAGATAATATCGCCAACAAGCTTCACTTGCAGAAGGTGTCCGACTTCGCCCTATCTCCCGGACCCCAGCCTAGCAAGGTCCTGGCACTGCGGCTATCGTATTATCTAATTTGTTCATTTCCATGGCTGTGGTGACACGACTAACACGAATCAATATATTGCCACTCAAGGTTGCTGTCTATGTCCCAGGAAGTAAGGGCACCCCCTCTTTCGTCCGTCTCTACCAGTACCCTAATTTTGGGGGCCCGTCCTCCGCCCTGGCAAACAGAAGCTTCTTCAAGGCAGATAAAGTGACATTATTGTGGAACAAGAAAGGTATGCTGAAGCTGGACTGTGCTAATGATGTGTTAGGAGAGTGTTGGTACAGTCCGTGTAAGAATGGAACAGAGCATATATGATTGAGAAAAGTTGCAGGTATGGAAAAACTGTGTAAAACTATATTTTGCTGGATACTGGCCAGTATTTAGCTTCAGGAATCAGGCCCCCTGATCAATCCCATGATGCATGTAGGCAGGCACTTGTGTGATGTGTCACGTACCATCCGATCCTTTCCCAGCGATGGCAGTGCTGGTGACGGCCAGCACGGACGTGGACAAGACCGGCGCCTCCTACTATGGGGAGCAGACCCTGCACTACCTGGCCGTTAACGGGGAGAGTGCCGTCGTGCAGCTGCGTGAGTTGCCATCACAAAGCTCTGGCAGAGTTTCAACAATTAATGTGTATAAATCATAGATGAGCAGTTTTTAAAGGTTTAAGATGAACATTGTTTAAAAGCAATGTCTGATCTCTCTTCTTCAATGTGGGTTTAATTAGCATGACTGAAGCATTCTGGTATTGCCAGTGTGATACAATATTTATAGTAAAACTAAACAGTAGAACGTACAGCAGGGATATTCAGTTCTCAGTACAGCATCTTTCCTCTGGTTTCTTGTCTGTTGTTTAACAAATTTTTCAGCCTACGACCCCCAAAATAAGAGTGGTAGAGACTCACGACCCCTGTTTTGTTGATTGGGGGATGGGATCCCCCTCAGTAAATTTATCACAATCACATTCTTAATTTTTTATAAACATACTCAGGAAATCATCTGCCGACCCCCACTTTGGGAACCCTTTGCCTGACTGGTTGACCTACACGTTTCACAGTCTGTTGGATTGTCACAGGACGTTGCATTGAGTTGATAACCAGACCATGTGCTCCTCTTGACCTAGCAGGCTGGGAAATTGGTGCAGTAGATGCAGATGGTGATGCTGAAGTTGGCAGGTTAGATGATGGTGATGGGTTGAGGCTGACGGTGAAGTCACCTTGCTTCTCTCCTCTCTCCCGATCAGCGAAGAACGGGCCCATCTACGACGTGGCGTGGAGTCCCAACTCCTCGGAGTTCTGTGTGGTGTATGGCTTTATGCCAGCGAAGGCCACCGTTTTTAACCTCAAGTGCAGCCCAATATTCGACTTCGGCACAGGGCCCCGGAACGCGGCATTCTATAGCCCCCAGGGCCATCTGCTGGTTCTTGCTGGCTTTGGGAACCTGCGTGGCCAGATGGAGGTCTGGGATGTCAAGAAGTACAAACCAGTGTCTAAGCCCCAGGCGGCCGACGCCACCCACTTCTCCTGGTGCCCCGACGGTGAGCACATCGTCACAGCAACCTGCTCCCCACGGCTCCGCGTCTGTAACGGTTACCGGATCTGGCACTACGCGGGGGCTGTCCTGCACCAGGAGCAGGTGCCAGAAGGGGCGGAACTTTGGGAAGTGCAGTGGCAGCCCTTTCCGGAAGGCACCTTCCCCGAGAGACCGGTCCGCTACCAGGCGGTGCCCACCGAGCTGGGCAGTGCGGAGCCCAAGCCTGCGCAGGCGTACCGCCCGCCCGCACTCCGTAACCAGCCTGCCAGTCCCATCACCAAGCTGGTGAGTAGCCAAACCGCATGCTTCAGGTGACTGTACTGAGAAAGTCAGGGTCAGACCAGGTCTCAATTCCGGCTTTACTATCCAAGTAATTACCACAAATGTTGGTGCTTGGAAGATGGACCCAGGAAGAGAATTGACTAAAAAAAATCAGACATTTCGTAAGACCGGTGGCTCTCTCACATGATGGCTATATCTAAAATGTGTTTCAGTGTGATTTGCTATGACTGACTCTTGACTGTCTGCCAGCACGAAGAAGAACCACCACAGAACCTCAAACCGGGTTCTACTGGAGACAAACCACTGTCCAAGACTGCCCTGAAGAACCAGAGGAAGCGAGAGGCCAAGAAAGCTGCCAAGCAGGTCAGCAAATTTGCAGTGTCCTGCGCCCTGCTCCACCCCCTCCCCAGTAGTCCGTGTGACTCTCACTGTCGGCTCGTTCGTGTTCTCGCAGGAGATGAAGTTGGATGCCTCTGAAGAGCCTGTGGATCCCGCTCCTGCTTACTCTGCCCCAAACCAACCCACTCCAACCTCTGGAGATCCTGAAACTGACAAGAAGATAAGGAACCTTAGGAAGGTCAGGTTGATTCCACATCAACGTGGTGTCTCTGATCACATCTGCTGAGCCTCGGTGTCATGTGACAAGCTTTTCGATTCACAGAAGCTGAAGGCCATTGAGCAGCTGAAGGACCAACAGGCAGCTGGCAAACCTCTGCAGAAGAACCAGGTGAAGCTCACTTATTTCTGTTTGCTTTCCATTTGCACAATTATAAAGGCACAATAATTTGATATGAAGTGTACAACCAAGTTGTAGAATACAGTTTTTTTTTCTAATTGTCAGATCGAGAAGATAAAGATGGAGCCCCAGCTGTTGCAAGAGATTGAGAACCTGGAGTTGGGACTTTGAATGGAATAATGGCTCATGGTTAAGGGAATATCACAAATTGTACTGGGAGAATGCTGGGCTTACTCAGCTACCTATTTTTCCCTTTATGAAATTTGGTGAGAATATATATTTGTGATAGGCTGGGTTTGCTGCTGGTTTGCCTGTTTAGACCATAAGCATTAGCCTTAAACACAAGCGGGAATTCAGCTAATAAGCATTTCACAATGTACAAATGCGTCCACACAGAAAACGGCAACATGGACTGGTGATAGGACCTGGAGTGTAAGACCATTTATTTTTGCTAAACTGATTTAAAGCAAATGCTTTTCAATATGGGACATCGCCCGTGATAACTTGTTAAATACAATTCGAGATTTGTTCCAGCAGTAATATTCCTATCAAACTTACTACAAGGCAATAAAATTTGCTGGTAAAAAGGATTGCAATTTGTGCTTTTTCTGCTTAGGGTGACTTTAAACTGCTTTGTTTTTTTATTTTTTGCTTTTAACATTGCACCATTTGCTTTAAAACATATAATTAGGATGTGTAGCAAACAGGAAATACTTCATTCTGTAAACACATTCTGGTTTCAGTGCTGTACAGGAATGAGGAGATGGTACAAGGGTTCACCATGCCATATAACACAAACAGTGCATAGTCTGCCTTAACCTTTAGGTGTCGAAGTGTCAGTCTAGTGCAGTGTGTGTGTTCTTCAAGGTTCAAGGTACTTTATTGTCATCAGCAGTTATGTACGTATTTATAATTATGTATGTATTGAGAGATTCAGGAAAATACATATTTGGCTATTGTTTTTTTCCCACAAGATAATGCATAAAAACATCAATAGAAAACGGGTTGAGACATGTATATGGAATCTTCCATACATGTAGGCTTTGAACGTTTTGTAACGAAAGCATTAATCTGCATGCAGATGACTCCATTTCCCATAAAGCCAGCGCCTACGTCGGAGCGCTTGAGCGCCCCCGCCTGGCCGTGCCTCTGATAATACGCCGTGTGCGGCGGGGAGCGCAGAAGTCGAGGCGGCAATATGGAGAAGCGTACGTCGTCGCTGGCTCTCCTTTTCCTCGGAGGCCTGTTTTTGTACGGAGCTTCCGCTGACACCGGCGGTGTAAAAAAGCTGAAGATGCAGTTCGCCACCGGGCCCCTCCTGAAATTCCAGATCTGGTACGTGAGGTGGTTCGGGAAGCCGGTCCAGCCTGGTTCCTGGCCACACAGTCGGCCGATGGCGCTTCAGGTCGATCGGTTAAATGTCGTCCAGCGGGGTCCCGATCTCTCCGTGCCTGGTCGGGTGGGGGAGGGCCGTCGCACCGCGGGGCTGCCGTTCCTAGGCCTCCAGTCGCTTTGTCGGGCGACATCTTGCTAGCTGCTAGCCACCTGCTTCCCGTTTTTAACTACTTCGTCCGGCGCGCGTTTCTACAAACCTATAAAACCTCGGTGGCGGCGCCGAGAAGCTCAATGGTGATGCCGGGCTCCTGCGTCTCCGAGGCCGGCGGACCGCCATGACGCAGCCCAGAGCCAAGGTGCAGGAGCCCCGCCTGGGTGGCGGTAGACCCGTAGCCGCCTGAGATGGCCTTTTCCCGGCAGTGCCGTCTGATGTTAACCTCATGTTTTGCCTTTAGGTGTTAACTTGCTACCGTTTCGGTTCTTTCGCTGGCCAGCAGAGTTAAATTGGTGCCATTAAGGTTCTTTGGGGGTGTTTACTGTGTACTGGATGCCATTTTTCTGTCGACCTCCTCACATTCCCTGTCGCAACTACCTGTGATTGAGGAGCTCCTTTGCATAACACAGCTTAACTTTTTACTCATGCCAAGTTGCCCAATAACTTGGGTGTCAAGCAAGTTACGTAAATTACCCAGTGAGGAGATTTTCTCTGGCATAGTTCAGGTATACCTACACGTTTGTCTCGCTTGACTGGGTCACGTAGCAGTTAATCATATGCGCTGAATATACGTTTCACCATAAATGTTTATGTTCACTGTCGTGTGCTTTATTGCCTTGACAATCGTCACCTTGCCACGTTCTGATTCATTGAGAAAGGAGGCTGATACAGACTCCACGTGAGAGTGATGTGTGTATCTGCAGGGCTGCCAACACTCACACATCTGGCGTGACACTCACACTTTAAGACTCTGATGCTCACGCAAGAAATCTTACAGCAGATATATATTATTCCGTTATAAAAATAGCTACATCAAAAGGGTTGCGGTAGTTTGCAAACCCAACAGACTATTTACCAGGTAATAAAATGCTTACACAATTGTAAATGCATGTGCGTATGTGTGCAGACTTGAATTGAAAATCTCACTCTGGTCAGCTGACCAGAGTTCACATCTGTGAAAGGGAATGGAGTTTACCTTGTTGCTGATACCTCTTTCCCACAAACTACCCCAACGCAGTGTTTCCTGAGGCTACAAGCGGGTGTTTGAGGAGTACACGCGGGTTCTTAACCAGCGTTACCCAGACATCCGCATTGAAGGGGAGAGTTACCTGCCAATACCCATTTACCGGTAAGAGAGCCTCATCCACCGCCGCTCTTTGTGGGCTGGGATTAGAAGACGGGGTGATGCCATATTAATGTGGTTCAGTTAGTGCTTTTTATTCTAGCACCTGTTGGATAATCAAATGCCCAGATATCCTGCATTCTGTGTATGACAACAAGTAAACCCACCTGGGCAAGTGTTTTGTGTTTAAAATACAAGAAACTTCACTTGTAAGAATTTCCTAACAGTTTCATAATTTGATGTGTAAGATATGCCTTGCATTCAAGCAAACGCCTGTTTGCTCTCCCACCGCTGTGCGCTCAGTCGTGACAGCATTTTACTTTTTTTTCCCTCAGCCACATAGCTTCCTTCCTGTCCATCTTCAAGCTCGCTGTGATTGGGCTGATTATTCTGGGCAAGGATCCATTTACGTTCTTTGGTATGCAAGCCCCTAGACTCTGGGTCTGGGGACAGGAGAATAAGGTAAGGTCACGGAGAGAGGAGAGTTTACTACGCAGGCTGAGTTTCTGTAGACTTTTGTTGTTCTACTGGTATACAGTAGGGCCCCCCAGGGAAAGCTGAACAGTCTCTTCTGCCTGTTTTATGGGAGCATGTTTCTTCACTAATTATATCCAAGGGAAATCTGTGAAGCTTTTTTTCCCCCTCTCGTATCACCTAAGCCTTACAAGTTGCCTAGGGAGTGCGTGTCCAAGACCCAGTGTGGTCATGCTGGGTGCTGACTGCTTTGAGATCCTTTCCTTGGTATCGCTGCAGCAGTGTGCCTCGTTGCAGTTGCTGGAGCAAATTTCTCTTTAATTCTTCATTACTTAAATATCAGCAGAGCTCTGTAGATGTTTACCTATTTGGTTTTTGTCTTCTCTCCCTCTTGCCAGATCTATGCCTGCATGATGGTCTTCTTCCTTAGCAATATGATTGAGAACCAGTGTATGTCTACAGGAGCTTTTGAAATCACGTTAAATGGTAAGGTTGTGTTTTTGAAACTTTGGGATGTGGGAAAATGGGCCTCAATTGGTTCATTCTTGACTTAAGTATCCGTCCCCTCTCTATAGTATGGTCCTGTAGCTACTAAAGATGGGAATCTGTTAATAAGATTGGGAGGTGGGGGCATGCATGGCTTTGTCTTGAACCCATGGTGGAGTTATAATTACAGAATTAGTCATCTGAGTTTGGACCTGATCATCATTATTTTGTTTGTGTTGCATTGTCAATGAACTGATGGTATCAGTCATCTGAGAAGGCAGCATGATGTTTTAAGTTGTCATGTATACTGCTTTATAGTGTGACAGGAACCTCACTTTACCTGCAGATGTACCAGTGTGGTCCAAGCTACAGTCGGGCCACTTGCCCTCCATGCAGCAGCTGGTTCAGATCCTAGACAATGAAATGAAGTTGAACGTGCATATGGACTCCCTCCCACACCAACGCTCGTAACGGCCCCTTGTCCCCGTCTGCGGTCTGAGACCCCCCTGTATGACTACATCTTATGCCTTGCATGTTCCTCTAGTCATGAAATTCACTTTGTTCTAATAGAGGTTCAAGATGTCAGGGTTGTGTACAGATGCATCTTTCTTGTTGCGGTGTTGCAGGTTTGAGGTGAGCATGTTCCCAGGCTGAAGACCGACACCGATGAAGGTCTGTGCTGAAGGCAGGATGACTGCTAGCACAGACTGGAAGAACCCGTCGTTCCTCCGAGCCTCTAGACAAGCCTCCTGCAGCAGATTGGGATCTGTGGCAGCCAGACAGTCTTAATTGTAGTTTTTTTTTTGTGCAATTTTTAAATGCAGAATCTATTCATTTTGTGTTTTGAGCCGAAATATAGCTTAAAGTCAGTGGCAGTTGTATTTTATATTTGATTCAGCAGGATTAAAAGTGACATACAAGCATTTAACATTAATTTAATTTCTGAGCTACTGTAATTTTATATTTCTTTTTATAGCAAAAAAGAGGAACTTAAATGATATTAAAGTGGATTACATATAATGGGATACCTGTGTGGTCTCATCTTTTCTGACTAAATCAATTTGCTGTTAACTACACTAAACACAATTGCTAGATTGTAAATAAAAGGTCAGCAGACCAGTTAAGCACGCCGCTCATATACAATCTCCGCTTCATACAATTTTTGAAAACAAGTGAGTCATTGAATCTAAAGTGCTGTGTCGGCGTCAGGGGATTTCCTGTTGGGTGGCCTGGTGATTATTTTACAAGTAAAGGCCAGCAGTGCTGCCTTTTAAAAGATTCATTGAGGTTCGCTTTCATTAAATAATTCGTTGAAAAAAATTATTTAACGAGTGATGCCAGATTTTCCAGCTTCCGCGTTGAAGCGCGATGTCTTGCGCACTTCTGGGATTCCCCGGAAGTACCGCCTCATTGGCGGCGAGCGGCCAATGATCGGAGTGCATTTTCTCTCGCATTCCAGAAGCTGTGCCACGTGTTTCCTGCGTCCGCTTTAAGACTTTTGGGGGGATTCGACTGCAATAACCTTATTGAGCTTTATCTTTCATATTTAGTTATCCCGTATGTTAGTAATTATGCCATGTAAAGGTACTGGGCGCCTGATGCTATAGCGGATTTTCGGCTAAATTACCTCTTGTTATATTTAAAGCAACTACTATGAGTTTATTGTAACTCGTTAGTTTGTGAAAGTGGAGAATCAGTGTCCTGCTAACCGTCAGCGTGCGTGTAAGCGCTAACCTTTAATACATACCCGCAGCTTTCCGATAAACAGCTATGGCCACCGCTGGGGGAGGAGATGCAGGGGCCGATCCCGCTCCGAATCCAGGGACCGTCGCTATCTGTTTTTGCGAGTCCACTCCTTTGCTGTGGCGGGCTGGGGACGTGAGGACCGCACGGGAGACAGGCGTGGTGGGCACTTTGGTGGGCTCGTTAGCCCGGCAGCCTCGCCAAAACTGCCGACTGGGACGGCCGCTGGAGCTTCTGCAGGAGGAAGCGAGGCTGCTGGCCGACGCGGGGAGGGCTGTGCTTCTCTCGTCATCGCGCCCGAAGGTGGGTAATAGCGGCCGGAAAATGTCCCCCGCAGTCTGGAAGCCCCAGCAGCGCTGCTGCCCCCTGTCAGATGCGTGGCATGCTCACTGGTCCTTGTGCTCAGATCACAGGTGCGGCCAACCCTGAGCTCGTAAAACAGTACCAGGAGCAGATGGACCAGAGCTATTCTGAACAAAGCCAACTGGCACAACAGGACAAGAAGGCTGTGCTGCAGAGGGTTATGGCGGATAAGAAGCAAGGTGAGGAGTTGCGACCTGATGCTGTTTTTCCTTATTGCTGTTGATATCCCTTTGGCTGGGACTATGTTCAGTATCGCCCCTAGATGAGACCCCATGTTTATGACAGTAATCATTGTGACTGGTGAAATGGTGTGGTTCCCAGTACATTTTAGACTTACAGTATTTTTAAAGCCAGGATCAGTGATAGGTGAACAGGGATCACATGACCCACGTGTCAGTAAGGGATATAGATTTTAGTTATTTGGCATATCCTGTTTAACCAATCTCCTTGCCCTGATACAGAAATCAGATGTGAGAACTTTAATTCCATGTTAATTTTCAGTTTCTGTTTTTCATACTGCATAGTTTCCTATTTGGAAGTAGGAAGTTTTGGTTCGTAAATGTAGGCCTCCATCATGAACAGTGTCCACGCTACTGATCAATTATAATTTAGGGAAATTAATGGGAGTCAGTGTTTTGCAATTCAGTCACTCTGATGGCTGACTGGTTTTGTGTCCCCCACCCCCCCGGTCCCTTAGGCAGTAAACAGAGTGACCAGGCATTGCAGAAGCGGTTGCTGGCCCTCGACCGTGGCTTCACTTTCCCCCGTGCTGCTATGGCCGTTCAGCTGAGCACCGCCCATGCCGGTATGAGCTATGGCCCAGAGGAGCTGTGCTTCCTGGCTGCCGATTCGCTGAAGCCTCGGGATGAGCGACAGGAAGCCCGTTACCGTGTCTTCAGGGACCTGAGGCGGCAGGGCTTCTACCTGACCACTGCCGGGAAGTTTGGCGGGGATTACCTGGTGTATCCCGGTTGGTGTCCTGGGTAGGGGATCCTCCAGGTGAATTTTTGGGGGTCACTATCCCCCTTCTGCTCTGACCGCCTACCTGCCCCCAGGTGACCCCCTACGCTTCCACGCGCACTTCATCGCAGTATGCCTCCCGATGGACGAGGCCCTGCCGCTGTGCGACCTCCTGGCCCTGTCCCGCTTGGGTGCCAACGTGAAGAAGACCGTCCTGCTGTGCTCCCCGGGGGCCGAGTCGGAGGAGGTGCTGTATACTTCTCTGCAGTGGAGTGGGATGGTGTAGCCACCCCCCAGCTGCGCTACGACCCTGACCTCTCCATAGACCTTTACAATGGCAAACAAGCTGATTGTCAATAAAATATTTATTTATGGCAAATTAATGGATGGAAACTTTCATTCACGGTACAAAACATGTGCTGGTAGAAGGAACATGGGATCAAGGGGCCAAACTGGACAGGCTCCTCAGGGGCAGCAGGCGGAGACGGTGACGTTAATTCCCAGGTTACCGTTGTCCGCGAACAGGTGGGCGACGGCTGTGTCGAACACCAGGCAGTCGCTGTTCATGATGGCGGAGGCCACGCCGTCGTGGATGGAGTGCGGCGTGGCCTCCCAGGTGAGCCGGCGCCGGTGCCCGTTGAGCTCGAGACGGTATGCGAAGCCCTCGGCCTGCTTGCGGGTGCCGATCAGCAGCACGACGGCGAAGAACTGCTGATGGCCCTCGTAGCGCTCCTGCTTCTCCAGAACCAGCATGAAGTGGCGTCCGAAGCAGGACTGCATCATGACCCAGTCCACGGCGCCTGGCAGGTTGATGTCCGTGGCCAGGAAGACGATGTCCTCGCCCTGCAGCGTGGTGATGGACTTGTGCTGGTGCATCAGATGCGGCATGACGGCATCCAGCGAGCCCTGCCACTTGCAGGACGCTCCGGGGCAGGGGCAGGAATAGGGCCGGAATTCGCACACCTCCTCGTGCCCAGGCTTCTCCGTGTGGGGGAGTGTCAGCACACATCCGGTGGAGGCAAACTGACCGCAGAGGGAGAGAGGAAATTTAGGCACAGGCATCATATAGCAAAGGCACAGAACATACATTTAGAAATTACCCTTAAATGCCTTAGAACAGGGGTCTCCAACTCTGGCCCTAGAGAGCTACTGTCCAGTAGGTTTTCTATCCTACCTGGCTTCTGATGAGTCACACCTGTACTCAAGTAAATACC
>JAODLD010000042.1:523662-542737 GCA_026781065.1 Mormyrops boulengeri | reverse complement strand
ATGTTGGAAATGAAATGTGTTAGGCTGTCTGTAATGGAAGTGGCCCGCCTTATAATTGAAAAATTTTATGTGGCCCTTGGGCCAAAAAGTTTGCCCGCCCCTGACCTAGCCCTTGCTCCATGAGTATGGCATACTTGCCCTCTCAGTGATGCTGTCCAGCTGATGTCCTGGCAAGGTGAAAAAGCTGGGCACGGAGGTAACCAGGGTAACAGTGGCGGCCTGCTCCTCTCCTGCCGTCCACAGGATGTCGGATAGTGCGGACGCCAAGGCTTGCTCCTGCTCCTTGTCCCCCAGACTGTTTTGACACATACACAATGTGGTGTGACTCAGATGTGCTTCTTGCTGTTATGACTGCCACACCTGGCCCATTCCTCACCTGTGCAGCTGGTTGCTATTGGATTGACTTTGGCAGGTGAACAGCAGGAACTTGATGATATTGGCCTGGACCACCATCTGGACCGCTCCAGGTCCACCCTGCAAGTAGTTAGTACTGGTTGCTAACTTATCCCATTAGGTGCCAGAAGCTTTTTTAGATTTTTTATCAAAGGCTAATCTTAGGCATTTTATAGTTATTTATGAAGTTTTACCTTTTTGGTTTTTGCTTCATGCTGTTTTAAAACCCATTGACACTCATTTACAACCCAGTACCCATTGAGACACTGAATAAAGCCCTAGTCGCTGTCATGGTGTTAAGAATCAACATCAATCAATCAGCACATAGTTAATAAGGTCAGGTCAGGTTGGGGAGCATACACTGGTGCAGCATGTTGCTGCACCCACCACATGACCAAACACCTTGGGATCCTGGTTGGCGACCCCTCAGGCCTACGCAGATTCTAGTCCCACCCTCTGGAAATGGCCATATATCTGCCACAGCCAGATGTTGGCCTGGTCCAGCCGCTCGGGTCCTTAGCAATGCGCCACTGACGTTCTCCACAATGCAGGTAATGTGCCTCATTCGGGACTCCCTGAGCTACCTGCTCTTTTGACACAAAGTCAAACCAGTGGTATCCAAGGATTCTCCAAAGAGACACAGTACAAAAGGAGTCCAGTCTTCGGCTCAGGTCACTGGATAGTGTCGATGTCTTGCAGCCATACAGCAAAGCAGGGAACACCAGAACTCTAAATTCTTGGACCACAAAGATATGTGGAGCACTACACACCCCTTACCAGCAACCTCACGACCCCCATGCTCTCCCATTCCATCTACTGACTTCATAGATTCACCAGAGACATGAATGTCGCTGCCAAGGTAAGTAAACATCTCAACGTGGTCAACATTCTCTCTGCAGACAG
The DNA here is from genome assembly GCA_026781065.1 of Mormyrops boulengeri. NCBI lineage: Eukaryota > Metazoa > Chordata > Actinopteri > Osteoglossiformes > Mormyridae > Mormyrops > Mormyrops boulengeri. The sequence continues at coordinate 541,441 of JAODLD010000042.1, read as the reverse complement.
ACACATATAGATGTACGTAATGCTTTGATTCCTCTGTAAGCAGGACGTGGGTCACTAGCACACAGATGGTGTATCACATGCTCACAGATTCCTCTAACAAACCAGACCCATGGGGACCGACACAGTCCTCAGAACCTGCCATGTCAATGCCAGTGGTAGCAGTGAAATCACCCACGACTACAGGAGTGCCATCTCGTGAGCATCCATCAACCACCAAGCGAAGTTACAAATAAAATATCTCCCTCACCGAGATCTCACCCATCACAGTGTCAGAGCATATACTGCGACAACAGGCAATACACTCAGAGAGTGCCTTAATCTGAGTCTTGTAATACACTTGTTGAAAGGAGTGACATCAGACACCACTAGAGCAACAGCTACTCCCACCAACAGAGATCTGGCCACTCCCCTTTCTGCGTACCTCAGAGAGTGCTGCCACTGAAATGTGGAATTCACAAAGCTCCGACAGCAGGGAAAGATAGTCACCATGCTGGAGATACAAGACATTCCACTCGCCTACCTGGATGGGCCGCCTCAGACTAGGAACCGAAGTGCCGCCATGCAGTGGGCGACGCCTCAGCACCACACCAGCTCTGATCCCCAACAGGCCTGATCCTATTAGCTCTCCAGCGGTTTTGACTCTTCCAGGTATGAGGCTCCCCATGGCTTTCCCCTATCCCCGTCATGATGGGTGCAGCCCCAGCCCCATGACGTGTCGGTGGCTACAGCAGAGCAGCTCCAGTGGAGAGCAGAAGTCCTGTCTGCTGTTTCACAGATGGGTGAAGTTTTTACTGTGATTGGAGTGCCAATCCTGCCACCAATGCCTAAATTTTTCCCTGTAAGTTGGGAGGACCGCTTACAGTGCCGGATGCAATTTAACATTGTACCCAGGACCTAGGAGGTATTTAATGTTACTTATTATTTCCAGATTGTTGCATGGAACATGTGGTAGAGACAACATAGCATCCATACTGATCACTTGGCTCAACAGCGCCCCACACTGGCTTCAACAGCAGTCTCACAGAATGGATGACTCACTCTCTCTGCTTGCAGTGCGTAGGAGAGCTCAGAGCACGGATCCCTGAACCGGAAAACCGATTTCTTCCACTCATAGTTGAAGAAATTAAAAGTATTCCCAAATAAAATCTTTCTGAGGTCCTGAAATAAGAAGAAATTTAACAATTAGGAAAATAACAAAAATTAACCATGAATATTTTTTAGCTGCAAGGCATTCAGTAATAAGATAATTAAATCAGATTAATGTTTATATACAAGTTGAAACCATTTATATGTAAGTTTATACATTTTAGTGGATAATTTCTTTTGTTGATGTCAAGAGCCATATATGGTGTGTAGAAAGTAATGATGCAGCAGGTTATGCTCTGTTAAAAGTGCACACACACACACATGAACACACACTCTTCACAGTTTGGCGGACCTCTTTCTCATGTAGATAGCTCATGAATAAATGAGGGTGTCTGTTAGTGGGCACTGTGTGTGTGTGGGGGGGGGGGCAGTACACAGCACTAACCAGCAAGTGGCAGGTTATGGGCTCATGTCAAGGACTCACCATGACCTGCCCTGGGCTGGCAGGGACTCCCCCCAGGCTGGGGGAGGCAGCTAAGGTTTGTGGGACCAGGCAGGGCAGGGAGTGCAGTGTGCAGTGGCGCTGAGTGCAGTAAGTATGTCTGCCTGCAGCATCTTCTCCATCACCTTCCAGTGCAGCCCTCTCAGAAAGCGTCTGGGTGGAGAGTCAAGCGGGTCACTTACAGCTGACTTTGTGCCTCGCACTGGATTCACACAACTGCAAAGAGCTCAGCACCCGCCAGGGCACGCACATACACACACAGCCTGACACACGAGGTGAATAGCGTGATTAATGCAACCGAATACTTGGGACAATGAGCAGGAGATCGAGTTCACTGATGAGAGGCTGTCACACACTTAAATGTACACGCATGGGCAGCAGGGGAACTCTTCAGCACATCTGCCGATACAACCATCTACCGATATTTTGAACCATTAATCCCTATTCTGGTCATGAGCAGCCTATCCCAGGGCACCAGGCTGGGGTACATCCTGGTTGGGATGCAGGTCCATCACAGAGCTCATTCACATGTAGAATCACGCACTATGTGTAATTTATACGTAGCAGTTAACCTAGCTGAATGTCTTTCGAGTGCAGCAAGAACACCACACATGCAAACTGCACACCCAGAGGAGGGATTTGAACCTCCATGCCTGGTGGTGTGAAGCAAATGTAGCACCCAGTGAGCCACTGGGTCTACCACACTTGTCACATGTTAACCAAATTACTGACCTTAATGGAAAGTAGTTGTAAACCAGAAGGTTGGTCTATTTAGTTATGTTAAAGGGTATCCAAGTCTAATACTACATAATTTAATAGTAGTTTGGCTGCCTGTTTGAGAGTTAGTTTTAGAAATGAACTGGTCATTTCTTGAATTAAAATCTTAAGAATTATAAGTAATTAAAATCTAAACGTCCTTGGACACAAGAACGGAACATTTAATTTGCCTATACATGATTACGGGAAAGAAAAATCTGAATGCACTGATGACAAAGTCTTACCTTTGTGATACAATTCCGCAGTTCCATCCTGAAACACAAGCGGAGGTCGATGGGCCGTTGAAAAGGAAGAGATACGGTTATGTTTTCCTTTACAAGACACGATAGTAATCAGACCGTCTGAATAATTTACTAAGCAGATTCTTGCGCCTGTCGTAAACGTTATCCGTAGGAGCTGGCTCTGAAACAAGCGATTACGCGTCATTCATATTTCATCCATAAGGTTGGTGAAGTAGGTACTTCGTGATGTGTAGCCATAGAAACACCCACATCGTGGAGTATTTTAAATGTAACTAATGTTCTCATTTACCCGCGGTCATCGAAGATTTCTCTCCACTTGACAAGCTCGGATATCTGTCTGAGGATGTCGTGCATCTCCTCACTGTCATGCTGAAACCGATTATCGGCGCAGTCTTCCATCTGTGAGTGCATAGAACCAGTAAGCTTCCTTCATCTGAACTTTTAAAAAACCCTTATAACCGCGTTTTTTCTTTTTTACAGTGTAGAGGATCGCGAAGGACTTGGGCTTTCCAGAGCGCCCCTGAAGCACCTTGGTGATTTTTATCATCACGGGGGTTATAAAGTGGGGGGTCGCTTTCCTATTCTGATATTGAAAATGCACTTGTTTGCATGCAGTTTCATATTTATTTGTATTCAAAGATATCCAGCTTAATTCCTTTTCATATATTTGTTGCTGAAAAGAGCAAAGATGACATCCCACCCTTATAACAATACGTAAAGTTTTCTAACCTGACTCCGTTCGGGAAGAACAGAAATACAGATAATCTAAGACTTACAGACCAAAAGTAAAGCGTCTTCGTCCTCTTCCTCGTCGTCTTCCTCGTTCTGCGCTCAAACGAAGCGCAGACACAGGTGCGACTACAAGCGGGGAGGCGGGGACTCCGCCCGAGGCTATTAAAAATTAATAGGCATTTTGCCATATTTAAATAGGCCTACTGTATATCGACCCTGTGGTCTTATTGAAGAAACAACCCGCATCCGGCGACTTTTTATTTCTACGTGTTTGGTCAAACGCCATGTTGACAAATTCAGCTTCTTCTCTATTCTATTCTAACGATTTCAGCGACCGCAAAGTGGCTCCAATTGTTGATAAACTGTTTACCAGCCTTTATATCATCTGTTTAACTGACTTCCTCATACATCAGACATCGTTTCTGCGCTCTTTATAACCTTTTTAGTAGTTAAGCCAAAGTAGCTCATGTTTTTATGCAGGTAGCCTACCGCGTATTTTGGTGTATCAGCACCCCCGGTTTTTAATTGCCTTATTGTCACACACGACACGTTTGCGCAATGTCAAGTGTGGTATACACTGACAGGTGTGCGCGGCCTTTGGTAACGTTGAAACTGCAAATGAAGTGTTTATCAGCCCTCGTATACGTGTACTGTTTAGAAATGGTGAGTGGTCAGATAACTACACCGTGTAAGGTTTTGTTTTATCGAAGTTCGCAAACAACCAGGAGACAATGTAACCATTGAACTGTTTATTTCTGAAATTAATATTGTGGCTTTCTGACTGGGTTAATGAAATTCCAGGCTGAGTTAGTTTGTTATCACATGACAAAAATAACAGATACCTCTTTATTTAACCATCCATTCTTCCATCTACCAACCACTGACCCTGGACAGGGTCGCGGGCCTCTCAGATCATGAGAGCACATCAGTATAAGTACAGCTGCAGTCTTCAGAACAGATGTTGGGTAAACATATGGGTAACCAAACAGGGTTATCTTCCACCATTTATCTGTAATACCCCAGGGGCTGCCACCTTGTGGTTATCACTGATTTGCTGCTTGGTCTGTAAAGGGCCCGAACAACTTAAATTTTTTTTTTAAAACTGAATATATTTTATGAAAGCGTAAAGAAAGTGGTCCGTTCTACTCTCTTCACCAGTTAACACTTGGCACGTTAAATGAACACTTCGAAGCAGGCAGATTCAGTTAGTAAGTTTCCGTGACACATTTCTGTTATCCTGTTAAAATCTACCATCCATGCAATATGAAAATGTCATCTCTCACAATCAGTAACAGTAAAGGACGATAAAAAAATGTGAGAAAATTGTCTTGTTAGTTCAGTGGTCAACCTGATTATCTGCTAATTACTGCTTTAACAGATGTGCCTTAGGAACACTTAACAGAAAAGATATGACCCATATAAAACAGTCACAGTGGTTTGGACTTTTCCATGCAGCTGCTGCTCTCGTGCTGGGAATGCTGGTGTTAACTGCTTTTCGGGTAAAGATAAATGGAAGCAGCTGAAGGGCACCCACCACTTTTCGTTAATCTCATTCCTCCAAAAGTTAAGGTGCCATTGTATTGTCAGTATCATAAATTGCTACCTAGTGGTTAATGGTTGTTTTATTCTAAGGTTGGTGGTTTAAATCGCCTCAGTTTCTTTAACAAATGACAGATTCGTTTCAAAAGTAAAGGTAATGATCCAGAATGATAAAATTTGCTCTTTCAGTACCAAACACATGATAGTCACATGATATGAAAGCAGGGCATGAATGTCACAGCATCCTCAGTACATAAGATCTGAGGCTCCACTGCTCACATCTGGCTCTTTAGCTTCCTGGAAGGGGAACTGTATTCCGGCGAGGCGGATGAGAAGGATGTTGAGCAGGTGGGTGAGGAAGGTGAAGAGGATGAGCCAGTAAGAGTAATCGAACTGCTCACTGTGTGTCTTATAGACAAAGCTACTCTCGTTGTAGTTGGCGATCTTCTCTGACAAGCGATGGAGCCTCACCTCTGAGGCAAAAAGGATCATCACCAGGCTGCTGCAGACACCTGTCCCACGGCATTCTGGGTAAGCTGTGTTTCTCACACATTTGTTTAACAGCAAACGTTTAGAAAAATAAGTAGGAGGATTTTGAACATATCAATTAAATGTGTGTTGTTCAACATGCAGACGGTTGATAGTATTTCTGACAACGTATGTGTACATGCGTGTACGCATGTGTATGTAATTATGCATACATCTTTGCGTGTTCTACTCACAGCATATAAAGTTCCACAGGTACAAGCCCAGGGGTCCATGCAGGGTCTCATAGGGTCTGCTGAAGGCATTGAACAGGAAGAATGCTGAAGTCACCGATGAGAAGACTATGAGCACAGCGCAGAAGAACAGTACACTGCCGTGAAGGACAATGGGGATGGCACCCATGAGATCTGGGAAAACTGGCAGGACACAAAAAACAGAGTCAGGAAGAGCCCAGTTTGCAGTATGAAGAAGCCAGCTTAATAACTACAAAACAGGAATTTACATTAAGGGATCAGATGGACAGATATGAACCACACATGAAACTATTGGTAAGTACCAGCACCCATTTAAATATTTGCACAATATACAGTATTAGTTGATCATTAGTTTTTAACTGTATAAAAGTTCTCCCAGAACATATTGCTCTAACGCCTCTGTGTCCGGAGTCCCGACGCCGTTATAAGTCGGTCATTGATGACAACAGCCCCATCCTTATCTACAGCACGTTGTCAGACACAAATCAGGCAGAAAACATCTGTACTTTGAATCATGTCCAGAACTCATTAAGGCAAAACAGAACCCCGCGTTGTCTACTTTCACCACTCTTTGACAGCGGCGTACTGTGCGATTATGATGAACTCATAATGAGTTGTTAATTAGACGGCCTAGCGGGTTTGATCACGCGAGTGCATTTTCATTACGCCTGTCAGTTAAGAGTTTTAACGAGCGAAAAGACTGTGGACACAGGCAGGACTGGGATTAAGTATCGCCTCTGGGCTTTGGGGTCCCCGGCGATAAATTTTGCCGAGCACCGACGGAGGTGGTGGGGGGGGGCTACACGATGAATTTTGCCGACCCACGAACCCATCGACTCTTCGGGAAAATGGCTATATAAATCAGCCCTGGAGGTACAGCTTAATATGATAAAAAAAAAAGTGCTATATAATTCGCCTTGAGCTCCCCTGAGACCCGTGCTGCAGAATGGACAGCCCATCCATGCATGTCTGGTCACATCTGCTGCAAACGTCAATTTGGCAAACAATTCTCTTGTAGCCTTTAATCACACTGGCGACGTAATCAGTTTAAAACAGAGAAGTATTAATTAACAGTATCACTTATAGATGTTTTGTATAAATCCACATTGCATTTTTATTTTTAATAGACAATTAGGCTTATTCAATAATTAATAGTGTGAGAATACGTATCCGTTAAATAATAAATGTACTGTTACCCTGTCCTCCCATATTTACTCACAGGAAAAGCGCAGAGGTCTCCCTCCCAGCCCGCACTGCTTCAGCCTCTGTCCGTGGAATAGACCGTAGCTGATCCGCCCCATGAACTTCTCCAGTTCGGGTCCAGTCGCGTTGACCAACTGGGCGCCGGTCTTGCACAGGACGGTCCCTTTCAACCAGAACTGGGTACCCATCGCAGCCGCCACCACTAGGACGCAAGCAAAACTCAGTACTCCGCCTACGCAAAATATGAATTTCTTTTGACGATTTGGCATATTGGGTCCGATTTCAAATGGCTGCACACTAGTCGTTCAACAGTGTATATAAAACTGGACCATTGCCCGCACTTAAGTATCCCAATTCATCCGAAGTGCATGGAATATTGCCGCATTTTTAAAAAGCCAGCATCAGAGCATTACGCCGAATGCCCAAAGTGACATGCTTTCATTGCCGACGAGCTACATGAGCGCTGTTACGGATCTGAATGCATCGTCTTAAGTTACGACGTTGTCTTGCAGCGGACTTCGTTTCCAAGCAACTCGGGACTATCTCTGGGAGCGCGCGCGTCGGTGACGCGCTTGTGGAGGGTGATGAGGGCCTTGCTTCGTGGGGCACTCCAGCTTCAGTGGACAGATGGGAGCACTGGGTTTAATACAGCCACGCGGGGTCGTTTCTTTACTTGGAAGAAAGGAGATGTCATGTTTTGATCTATAGCGCAATTTAGCTGATCGTAATTGAAGTGGAAAAAAGAGAACTGCAGATCGATACGTTTAGGCATAAATGCACTTTATTGCATTTGAATTAAAGTGACCTTTTTAAAAATTAAAGGTTTCATAATAATTTCTTTTTTTCCGTAAACGTATTCATTCGACCATATGGACTACAAATATTCACCGTGGCATGCAAAACAAGAGAGAATGCTGCTCCCCAGCAGCTGTGAACGTGCCGACTGGAACTGAAAGTAACATACCGTAATGTTATTTAGAAATTAATGCAACAATTGTTGATTATGATAGTAATAATAATAAAATAGTTTGAGGTGTTTGGATCCTAAGAAGAACGTTTGTGAGGCGCAGATGAAATGAAAATTCGCTGGAGGAGTGCTTGATGACATCTGCCAAGCATGGTGGAGGCAATGTGATGGTCTGGGGCTGCTTTGGTGATGGTAAAGTGAGAGATTTGTACAGGGTAAAGGGATCTCGAAGAAGGAAGGCTATCACTCCATTCTGCAATGCCATGCCATACCCTGTGGATGGAGCTTAATCAGAGCCAATTTCATCCTACAACAGGACAATGACCCAAACATAGATCTAAACTATGCAAGGACTATTTAGGGAAGAAGCAGTCAGCTGGTATTCTGTGTATAATGGAGTGGCCAGCAGGGGGATCAGTATTCAGTTCTTTATGCCAGCAGGTTCATTGCAATTTGTTTACTTAAGTAGATTTCAAAGTTCTTCAATTTCCTAAACCAGTACTGAGAGGAGTAAACATGCCTGATGCAGTAGAATTTTGTGGCGGGCTCAATGCAAGCAGATGGCAGTAACTCTGAGTTGAGGGAGTTTGCGTGCTCTTGGTACGTCCTTAAAATTTTCTACTGCAGGTTATGAGCTGTGGCTCGGCGGTGAGTGGTTATGAGAAGCTAAACTCTGAGTGGTTGTGCTGTAGGAACCATGTGACCAGCGGTGACATGGGGCTTGGTTCTCGTCATTATTTGTGGTCTAGCTTCTAGACAAACTTAACCCCCATACACGATTCAGTAACTCTGTGTACATTCTCGTTTGCACGAAGAGGAACTGGTGGTTTTAACCAAAGCAATAATTTTTAATGCATTTTAACATAGCAGTAAAACATTTGTACTTTTAAACCTAGCAAAATAAGTAGCTTCATATATTTACTTATATTAAGCCCTCATTCAAAAAACATATACAGTATATTCATTTTAATAAAACATTCTGAGAATGGGTGGTCACATGTTGAATTAAAGAGTATGTCCTCTTTGTGTCATTTTGGAAACAACCTGTTGGCTGGCTTATTTTTCTCCATCTTGCTTTAAGGGGATCCATTCCTGGAAAGGAAATACTGTGGGAAGGTAGTCCTCCCTGCCTGAAAAGCCTCAGTGATCTTCTGTCTGAAGGAGTGTGACAGGTAGAAGAAGACAACGGGGTCCAAACAGATGTGCATGACGCCTAGTAGCAGCGTGGACTCCTTGGCCAGGAAGAGCTGACGTTTGAGCGAACAGCCGCTCAGCACCTGGTTCTGGGTGAGTGTGTACGGTGTCCTGACCAGGTGGTAGGGGACAAAGCATACGATGTAGGCCAGCGTCACTGTGCCGATGCTTCTAGTGGCTCGTCGGGCTCCATCATGATCTTCTGGATTCCCTCTCCTTCCGGCCCAGAGCCGCTTCAGCACAAATCCATTGGACAGCAGTACAACTGCAGAGGCATTCAGGAAGATAGCCATGCATAAGAAGTTGGTGAGTGTGTGCCAGTGGAGGCCTACCTCCTGCTTAAACTCAGCACAGGTGACGTGGGACTTCTCTGGAATAGTCTTAATGGGAATGGCCATATTAGGTACCATGATGAACAGGACAAGTGCCCACACCACCAGTGACATCATCCTTGCGAATCTCACATCCTGGATACGGAAGAAACGTGAGGTCTTGGCAATCTGTAGATAGCGATCAGCGCTGACGAAGGCCAGGAAGATGATGGAGGCATACATGTTGATGTAGATGAGCACAGCAGACACCTGGCAGTGAAAGATCTTGAGATTCCAGGGAGCCACACCCAGATCGATGGTAATCTTGAAGGGCAAGGCCAGCATCAACAGGAAGTTGGCGATGAGAAGGTTGATCAAGTACACGTTGATGCATTTCTTAGCGTCACGACTGTAGCAAAACACCCAGAGAGCCAGCATACTGCCCACCATGCCTATCAGGAAGATGAGGGAGTAGAAGAAGGTAAAGGGCAGCATCTGGTCATTGACCCTGCAGTCTTCAGAGGTGTTGCTGACATTTGTGTGGGGCAGTTGACCTAGAGTTGGTGTCATGGTGATGAATCAGATTGTAGAAGAAGCCCTTCAAAACCTGAAAAAAATAAGTGAAGCCTAGTGTTATTATACAAAAATAGTAACAGTGATTTATTTAAGTCCTTCTTATTTTCACTGTTCTGTAGGGAAGAAAAGACAACACATTTCTAGTACACGCCTGTCTGATGAAGGATTAAAGATGACAGCCTTTTGTTATTAAGGGAAATTGTGTGACAGATTTAGGAAATGAAACTGAATGAGGATCAAGAGCATCAGGCTTTGGGAAATGAGTTCAGGATCCCAGATCCCTGTTACATCTAGCAGTTATGAATTGCTCCTGTTCTTATTTTGCTTCTGACGTGTTGCCTTTAGCTGAGAGAGAATTTCCCTAAGCTGTCCTCTTCGTCATGCTTTATGAGTCAGTACTGTTACTTTGACTGACATGTGGATAGGTAGAGGGCCTGTTGTACAGCACTCTTTGACTCATGGGAAATCCCATCTCCTGGATATAATCATACTGCAGATGACTACTATTAAACATCAGACAAAAGGCAGTCAAATGCAGTTTTGAACGAAAGCCCTAAAATGTCGCAAGTTCAGGTCTGAGAAAAAGCGTTTCTCTGTTCCTTTTTAGCGCTCAAACACTTTTGTGAAGTGCCCATCTAAATAAAGGTATGAAACATAAGGTGGTCGGATAATATTCTCTACAAAAATACTGCAGAATAACTATTTAACTTTAAAATGTACACGTCAAATATCACAGGCACTGTGTAATGTTTAAAATTACAGTTTGGGTATAAATCAAATTTCTGCACTCAAAATCTGTTTTTCTGTAGTTCTGTGTTTGGACTCTCTCCAGATTTTCAAACAGAGTTAACTGCAGTTAAAGTGATTTTTTTAGGCAGACGAGTCAACCCAGAAATGATAGTCTTACTACATACACATGCTTTGCTGTAAGTAAACCAAAGTGGTGTATGGCCACGGCAATGTCAACAGGAAGAAATGGTTAAGAGATGAGAGAAAATCACACGGTCCAAAATAATGGCACTTACCTCATCCTTAGAGTTTTGTAGGAAAATATGGATTTTCACGGGCGAGTATGAAAGACAGGAAGTGTACCCCCTTGTGTTAACCACTACTACCTCTGCCTGTCTCTTCAGTGAAGTGATGCTTCCTTCCTTAAGTTGATGACATTGACGTCACAGAGTGATTATCGGACTCGTGTTCAGAGAGACCAATCACATGTCCCCACTGTTCTGTTGCTGTTTCATTTTTATGAGATTTCATGCGATGTGAACGCCGTGGCATCAGAAGAGCAATACTTAATGAGCGGCTTTTTAGTTGTTGCGTGAGTACGCCTCTGAGCATGTGTTCTGCCACTTCCTTATCCACCCCTAGACAACCACGTTAGCTATTAATCACCAGAGTGAGAAATGACTCAGACTGCATTTCCAAACTCGTAGGAAATAAAGTGACATATATGGTCTGAGTGATCTGGTCTTACTGAAAATGTCATCATGTGAAATTGCTCTTTATGTTCAATAATTTTAGCTGCCAAAGATTGCTCCTTAAGCAGCGGCAAGAAATTTAATGCAAGACAAAAAGTGAAGCAAAACATGCACCAGGCTGGGTGAACTGCTGTTTGTAAATTGCCCATAGTGAGTGATTGTGTTTGTGAGTGTCTGTTCAATGTTAGTGGAGCAATCAGATTTCCCAGTGGCCCATTTCAGGCAGACTACTGTTTGCTAACAATATGGACTTTCTTGTTTAATATGAAGCGGCTTGCTGGTGTCAGCTGGTCAGCTAAGAGATGAACAATCACGTACCGTTGATGTCTCCCATATATAGCCAAAACACACACATAAAGCCACTGCATCACAGCTATGACCAGAATCAAATCTCTGTTTTCAGTAATTCGGGGAAGTAAACAAGCACCCCCACCCCAAGTGGTACAGTCCTGCTTTACCTTGAATTGCAGCTATCAATGTGGAACACGTATGAACTTAACTGGCAGAAATGTGTTACAAAAAATAAAGGACAATGACAGCAAGAAGAAAAAGGAGAGAGGTGGTGCAAAGAAGGCAAGAAATAAAAAGAAACATGGACTGGGGAGAGATATAGCTAAATGCTATTGAGTAATGGAGTAAAACCACAGGAAGGGGGCCTTGAGAATGGCTGGCTTTAATTTCAAGCATGTAGCGGTGAAGATTAGCACATGGTGTGAAAATTCTCCCATAGTTATTACTAGCTGACCAGCTCAGCTGCCGCAGTTTAGCCGTTCTAAACCAGTACAGTCAATGAAGAAAAGACTGGGGATTTGGAAAAAGGTACAAGCATGAACCCTGTACAGTGCACCAAGTGGCAGGATGCAGATGTAGGAGCAAGTTGCATGCTGCACAAAATTAAAATCATGAAATGTCATTATGATTGAGACAAACTGAGAGATCTTTGGATAATATGTGCTGCATGTAGACTTCCTGTTCAGTGTGAAGATATAATCACTCATGGTTATAATCATCGAATAACTCTCATGTAATCTTATGTACACTGTATGGACAAAAGTATTGGGACACACCTCCAAATTATTAAATTCAAGTGTTTCAATCAGATCCATCATCGCAGGTGTATAAAATCAAACACCTACCCATGCAGTCAGGTTTACAAACATTAATGAAAGAATGTGCTGTTCTGAAGAGCCCATTGAATTCAAGCCTGGTACTGTCATAGGATGCTCCCTTTGCAATAAATCAGTTCCTGAAAGTTCATCCTTGCTAGATATTCTATGGTAAACTGTAAGTGGTTTTATTTCAAACTGTAAGGAACAACAGAAAGTCAGCCAAAAGTGGCAGAACACGTAACAGAGAAGGGTCGCCAAGTGCATATAGTATGTAAAAGTCACCAGCGCTCTGTTGACTCAATAACTGCATTAACCCCAAGACAAAAACTGCTTCATGGAATGGGCTTCCATGGCCAAGCAGCTGCACTGGACACTGGAGCAGTTGAAATGTGTTTTGTGGAGTGACGATTCACGCTTCTCTGTCTCTCAGTCTGATGGACGAGTCTGGGTTTGCCGGATGCCAGGAGAACGTTACCTGCCTGACTGCGTTATGCCAGTTGTAAAGTTTGGTGGAGGAGGGATAATGGTATGGGTTTTTTTCACGGGTTGGGCTAGGCCCCTTAGTTGCAGTGAAGGGAACACTTAATGGTTCAGTATACCAAGACATTTTGGATAATTCTATACTTCCAGCTTTGTGGGAACAGTTTGGGAAAGACCATTTTCTGTTCCAGCATGACTGTGTCCTAGTGCACAAAGCAAGGTACATAAAGACATGGTTGGGTGAGTTTGGTGTGAAAGAACTTTACTGGCCCACACAGAGCCGACCTCAAACCCACTGAACAGCTTTGGGATGAACGAGAATGCAGATTGTGAGCCTGGCCTTCACATTCAACATCGGTGCCTGACCTCACAAATGCCCTTCTGGATAAATGGGCAAAAATTCCTTCCCCAAACACACTCCAATATCTTGTGGAAAGCCTTTCCAGAAGAGTGGCAGCTGTTATACCTGCAAAGGGGGGACCAGATCCATACTGATGCTTATGGATTTAGAATGGGATGTCATAAAAGTTCCTGTTGGTGTAATGGCCAGGCATCCCAATACTTTTGTCTATATCTGATGTGGTGATAAGCAAGGCTGCAGAGACCACTAACTAAATGTGAAGAGTGATATTTTAAGATATGACAGGCTTTATTTAATAGCTTTACAGATTTTCAGTTTCTCTGTGTCTCTGATATTTTGGGGTTGGAACAGGTTAATCGAAATTGGATCCCCGAGGAGTTCTCACAGTTTGCCAAGGATTGGGTTACCATATGTCCGGCTTTCCCCAGACACATCCTCTTTTTGGGCCCCTGTCCAGGCAATCGGGCAGTTTTTCAAAAATCAGCGGTTTGTCAGGATTTAGTGCCGCCATCCCCATGACCCAGTGTTGCAAGTTACAGTGGAGCACCAAGTGAAGGAAAAGGCACCAATTTTCCATTTTCAAGCTGCTCAGTACCATCACACAGCGTTTGCAAAGCTCATGTACACGTTTACTTTAAAAATTAAATAATATGCACATCCCTATGTGTCACACTGCTCTCGAGTGATGTCAGTTTAAACATTCTATAATTGTCACATTTTGTGAGTGACAAGACGTCCACTTTTTCGTTTCAGTAACCCTAGCCACGGAGGTTTGTCATCACTGTATGATCTGTCTATACCAGCGTTCTGGGAGATTTCCAGATTTCCCTGCTAAAGCACATCTTAATCAGCTAATGACTAGGTTTAGTGGGTGTGTTTGAACAGGGAAATCTGCAAGCTGTGTTGGATACTGGCCCTCCAGGACTGGAACTGGGAAACTGCTCTATAGGATAATATTGGGAAGGGACAGAAGACTGAAATGTCCCATACTCCAGTGTCCAAGGGATTCTTTTGTCCAATGATGAACAGTCTGGTGATACTGGACATTTTTGGGAACTGCACACAATAGCTGCAGTAGGTAGGGCTTGCTCATGCTGCTCAGCAGCTTTTTCATACAAAAGAAAACACCTCTCCAAACCCCTCCCCCCAAGTAGAGTGCATCATGTGACTAGGCTGAAAGACAGACCCAGACCTGCCCTGTTGCGTGACTGACTGGCATCCCATCTAGAGTGTCCCCAGCCTTGAGAACCTTGAAAGAAATCATAGAAAATTGTGAGATGGATTTATAGTTAATTCCTATGCATAGAAGCGATATGGACAGGTATCCTCATCCATGCATTAATCTGCAGAGCAAGCAGATGTTGGACAAGCACTGATCTGAGGCTGCATGAGGCTTGAGCAACAGCCAAGCAGCAATGGAGCACTGTGTTGGTCTCCTATAAAACACATTAAAGGTGAGAGTCAAAGTCAGAGCACAGCTTCAGTTGGACATACCTGCTATTCACAATAATGACCAGACCCACAAGTACCTGAAATGTTATTTATCATTATACAAAATAAAAGAATATATATATATTTAAAAAACAGGACTGTATATATATATATATATATATGTATATACATTATGAAACTACTGCCTATTCAGAATAACAGAATTAATAGAAACTCACTTCAGCAGAAATCACCCAAACTGGAATGTAAGACATTTTTAGCAAATTGTCTGTCACTCTTTGTGACAGATATAGACATGCGTAAATTTTGCGGGCTATGTTTGCTCAGCTGCGTTTGTATTCTCACCCCAAGCAGAGATAAAAATGCTAGGTGGGGTGAGGAAGTAGATAAAAGGCATGGGGAGGACGTGCTTATGTCCCTGTCAAGCACCTGCTCGGCTTCCTGTTGTGGAGCCTTCTGTCAGAGCCACTTCCTGTGTCTCTCCTGGACACAGCACCCTCACTGAGTCCATTTCCCGCATCTTCCGTAAATGATAGAATCTTTAGAGACAGGTTGTCATCCGGTTGTGGTAACATGAGGCACAGGTGCTGTTATACACAGGCTGAAGCACAACACCTCTCCCCACACCGACTCTGAGACCCCTTTACACTTTGCTGACAGTTGGAACAGTTGTTACGGCTCTACTGTTGACTGGAGAAACTCTGTATGACAGCTTCCTGATCAATGCCTTCCGGAAGGTTGAGCACATGAGGAAGTAGATCACAGGGTCCAAGCAGACGTTGGAGGCAGACAGGAGAAGTGTGGCTTCCTTCAGCTGGGAGAGGACGTAGCGAGTGTGTAGGTTGTAGAATGTGGAGGAGCCCTGGCTGAGCGTGTAGGGCACGCGGCATGCGTGATACGGGACAAAACAGATGCAGAATACCAGAAGGATGCTGATGATGCTGCGCATGGACCTTCTGCGAGCTTCCCCTTGGTGTGATTGCGATACGCGGCGTGCGATGGCGGCATAACAGAAGATCAGCAGCAGCAGGACCACACAGAAAATGCACACGCACGTGATGGAAGAGGCATTGTGCCAGCGGATGCCCAGCGGGGTCTTCAAACGCATGCAGTCTGCCGTGCCACCCAGATCCGATATGTTGTTGCTGCTCAGCATGCTGTTAGGTAGAGTTATTACAGCCAGCAGTACCCAAGTGAGTACAGATGCAATGTGTGCAAACATCACCCCCTGGAAACGACTAGGACCTGAGGTGTAACACACCACCTTTACATAGCGGTCCAGGCCAATGAGTCCCAGGAACATGATGCTTACATACATGCTGCCGTAGAAGAGCACGGCACCATAGCGGCACACAAACCACTGACCGATGCCCAGCTGACCTGCAACAAGAGAGGGAATGGCTAACAGCATCAACAGGTCTGCCACCACCATGTTCTTCAGGTAGACCACCAGGCCTGAGCCCCCCAACTCCCTGAAGAAGATCCAGGCAGCTAGGATGTTGAGCACCAAACCCACGCCGAACACCAGGAGGTAGAGTGCAGGCCGAATCTCGCGGGTGAAGCGGCTGCTCAGGTCGGTCTCATTGGACAGGTGGCTTGCATTACTGGAGTTCATGTTTACTGGTTCTGCTGAAGAGAGAATTTGCAGTAGTGTACATGTCTTGGTGGAAAACTCAGTATTCACTGCAGGTGTCTTAATCTGAAACCAATACAACACAATGTACAAAGTCTTAGCCTAAACCCAATACACACCATATGTATATTAGAGTAAAACCAGTACACATTGTGTGTGTCTTAGATTAAAACCAGTACATAATGTATGTATCTTAGATTAAAACCAGTACACAGTGCAAGCGTCTTAGCTTAAAACCAGTACACAGCATATGTGTATTAGAGTAAAACCAGTACACAGTGCAAGCGTCTTAGCTTAAAACCAGTACGCACCATATGTGTCTTAGAGTAAAACCAGTACACATTGTATGTATTTTAGCTTAAAACCAGTACACAGTGTGTGTGTCTTAGGTTAAAACGAGCACACTGCTGGTCTTTGTTAAAAGATACACAGTGTATAACATAGATAAAATACTTTGTCATAAAAACTTAGTATTCATCTTAAAGTGACTTGTCATAATTCGAAACAAGTGCATGTATCCCAAAAACACAACATTCACTGTGTGCATCTGAGTTAAGGCTGTAATGCACAAACGTACATGTACTCACTGTCTGCACACAGTGGAAAGTGAGATCTCACTTAACATGGACATTTTAACAGCTTACAGTATCGGTCACCGTTCTCTGGTCAAACACTTATACGTATGGATGTGATGCAGAGGTGCAAACAGACATGGGACTAAATCACATATACAAAAGTCACATGGAATTCACAAGTGCTAACCATCAATTATCAAGTCAAGTGTCAAGGCATGCTTCTCAGAATTAAGAAAGTCAAGTCAAGTCATCTTAGTCAAATTAGTAATGTCAAATTATGGTCAATCCTTAAGTAATTTCACCATCATTAACTATGATAATCTAATAGTGGTTAAATAAATAATAATGTAATACCTTTAATAGCGATTCATTTAAAAAGTGGTCAGTTCAATGCTAATCATTTTCAAGTGTACTAATATTTTCATCTCCATCTGGACAGAATTCCTATAGTAAATGATTCAGTTAAGTAGACATTGAAATTTTGATTTCTTCTTATACTAACATTTTAACAGTGCTCAGCAATTCACATCTAAAACAATTCTAAAGAAAACACATACAGAAAACTTTTAAAAAATGTTTTAAAGCTGTCTCTCTCTCTCTCTCTCTCTCTCTCTCTCTCTCTCTCTCACACACACACACACACGCACACTGTATTGGCCAAAAAGGGTCACACTTTGTAATAAGGGTACAAACTAATGTAATTAAAACAAGATATACCACGAAATCCTGTTGCTCCCCATAAACCAGGGGTCTCCAACTCCGGTCCTGGAGAGCTACTATCCAGTAGGTTTTCTATTCTACCTGGCTTCTGATGAGCCA
>JAODLD010000042.1:482528-515502 GCA_026781065.1 Mormyrops boulengeri | reverse complement strand
CACAGAGCTTGCCTCTCCAATGGGTATTTCTGATCAACTCATTCCACTACACCTTTAAGGACCCCGAACGTAACTTTTTATTTGTAAAACACAGGATTAAGAAGTGTTATTCTTGTTCTATGAGTGTTCACTGGTAATGAGCGGCAGGACAATTCCTCTTCCAACAGAGTGCTTTTAGGATTATTTTGGGACAGAGAAGAGGAACTACATGGGGTCATCTGTACATCTGTAAAATGCATGGGACACACACTCCACCCCTCACTTCAGTATTGGGCTTTGCTGGTGTCCAGTGTACGAGTCCTGAAATGTATGCTAATTCAGTTTTATTACTGCATCAAACTCCTTACATAAGCCATCATGGACAGTTGCACCACCTTGAGAAAAGTGTTTGTGAAACAATCACAGCAAACTCCAGGAACCTAGCCAGACACCCGTTAAGGAAGTAGCTCATGATTTACCCCTTGACGTTAACAGCATTTCTTTTGACTGCATGAGAAAAAGCTAGCGTGAAGAGGTTATCACATTGCCAAGTCACATGACCACTAGTGAGGATGTCACCAGAATACAAGAAAAAATGTAAAGCTACATTGGCTACTTGACCAAATATGGTTGTTTTGGTTCTTATTAGATGGACAACATGTGACCCTGTAACCTTCCCAGGCTGCTGTCATACTAAATCACACAGAAAATGCAAAAACCACAACAGTGATGACAGATGCACAGGGCAGTTGCCGGCACAAACAGGCAGATTATCTGGAATGTCCTACTTCCCCCTTAGGGAGTGTAATCATCAGTGCACTACCATTAATATTTCCTCCGTTTCTGTAGGGAGGGGGGCATACAGCAGCAAAAATAGTTCACTGTTTCATTTCCATATTTCCTTCCACAAGATAATATTAGCAATCAAAAACAGAGTACGTGGGCAGGGTGGGGAAACTGTGACCAGGCACGAGGGACAATGACACGAGGAAGACACAGCCTTGCAGCCCATGTGCTTATTCAGACACCCACAAGCCACACTGCTTAAGCTTATCAATCTTAATCTAACTGGGAAAAGCTAGAAATCCTCCACAGACCACTTTTGGGGCAAACTAGTCACAAAGCGGCACAGTCATACAACCACGACACATCATACAGCCTTTAATGCAGAAAACAGCACAACTGATGAATTAATGCTCTAACCGGGAAAATCTTGTGTCAGGACAATGCAATAAATGAATTATTTTATATGAGGCTCAAATACTCAGTTTCCAGAGCTAAAATTAATTTAAAAATCCAGTGAGCATGGGCTGCCAGCAAATCAGTACGACACACCATGGAGATGTCCTGCAAACACAGACTGAGCCTCGGAGTACAAAAAAAATGAGCAGCGCCCTCTACAGGACACCAGAAACCTAAAGAAAAAAAGACGCCCCACAGCAAAGCCAAACATTAATTTGGACATAATGTTAGAGACACACGGCGCTGTCAACATTACACACATGCCACAAAATAAACTGCTACCTTCTTTTATTTAACATATTTTTTTTTTTTTTTAAAAAAGGTTTTTACCAAGAAACCGATAAGCAAAAGAGCATGAACAGCATGACATTGCAGAGTCTGGGCTTCCTAAGGCTCAATTGTTCAAGGAAGGGAACATTTCAGTCAGGGTGGTCTGTTTGCAGGCCTTGTGTACTACAGGGAGGGGGGACTCCGAGGCATGCTCCCCCCTCTGATCCCGGGGGGCCCCACAGCTAGACCCTCGCTGCCTCACTCTCAGCTTCTCCTGCTTCTGTTCTGGTCCAGAATGAGAGCGCCCTCTGCTGGACTGGTCTGCTGGCACATTGCTGGGACGCTCACGGAGCTGGTACTGGTCAGGGGAGCCCTTGCTCCGATTCACAACCCGGAGGGCCTCTTCGCGGTCCAGCAGCCGCTGCAGTCTCAAGGCCAGCTGCCGATCTTCCTCCTCCTGTTGCTGCTGGCGCTGCAGCCTCTCCTCCAGATCCACCAGAAAGTTGATGTGGCAGGACCGCTTTCCGGCATGGCTGTCTGCACCCTCAGATCCAACCTCAGTGCCCTTTCTTTTGCCAGGGGGCTGCTCTCTTACCCACATGATTCCAGGATCTCCCAAGTCTCCATCTTGTTCCATCCAGGAGGCTGCTGCAGTGCTGTCCATCTCAGCTGGCACAGAGGCGGTGCTGTCGTTCTGCTCCGGCTGGGAGACTCGAGTGTCTGGCTCTCTCCTCTCAGCCTCATTCCACCCATACACATCCAGCCTAGATCGCTCCTTTGTACCACAATGAGACACAATTACAGACGCATCAAGCAGCCGCACATGCAGAAAGCTCTAAGGCACAGTGTTTAGGATTGAAATCAGCATGTGACCTACCACATCAGTAGAACTGCTGATGGGACCCCTCTGTGCAAGTGGCAGCAGAAACCTACAAATCGGACATCAGAACTTAAGACATAAGTAGTCGTGCATTCACACTATGACTCACATACACACACTCTACTCGACCTCACCTCTCTATGTCTCCCGTGTTTGTAACTTTCTTGGCTGATATCTTGCCCGTTGACCGCACCTGCTTTTGAGCTTCAGGGGCTGGACTGGAATTCTGAAAAGACACCCCCGTGTATATAGGCAAACGAAGATTTCACAAGCCTCGCCCACCCCGTCCCAACACCCCCCCCCCAGCTACCAGCTCCACGCTCAGCATCCTGGCCAGCCTCTCGTCGTCCTCCAGCTGCTTCTCCTCCTGCAATCTCCACTCCTCTGTCAAATGGTCCTCGTCCTCAGCCAGAAGTCGCCGGATGTACTGCTCACTGGCTGCCTGCTCCGCCTCCTCCAGTGCCCGCTTCTCTGCAGCCAGCTAGGTCGCGGGGGGGTGGGGGTGTGTCATACAGAGAATACTCTGCTTACAGGGAAACTCATGTCTTTCAGGTAAAACAAGTACTGGCTGATTAACACCTGACACTTACTATTCAACCTATTTGGCGCTGTTATCTAATGCGACTTATAATAGAAGGAAGGTTACCATTTGGGCATGTCCACTGGGGTTCAAACCCACATCCTTCATGTCATTAGCACTGTGCTCTACTTGTTGAGCCTCAGAAGCTTAATTTAACTTAATGTTTCATGTACACCTGAAGTGTGCTTTCAAAAGTGATTGGATAGTGTTTGTCAACCCCCAAAAGTCAGGAGTCCTTCACAGGAGTACAGGCAGACTTCTTCACTCTTGCTCACTCTCACTCTCTCTCTCACACACACACACACACACACACACACACACACACCCTCACCCGGCTCATCTGGTCTTCATACTCCTTACGCAGTTCTCCAGGTTGGCACACTCTTGGTCTACTACTCAGGGCTGGTGGTAGATCAACAGGACAACAAACCGGACAGTTATACATTCAGTTCATTTAACTACAGTGTTACCGTAAATCACAGCAGGAGTGTCAGTGGATGCAGGGTTTAGGGAAAGGCTTGAGTCACTGTACCATGTGACAAACTTGGGATTCAGTCAGTCTAACAGTAAACATTTGCATGTCCCCGATTAACACAGTGCCAGGGGACCGCACCTGCCATGTCCCCCGTGTCCCCGCCGCTGAGCCGCTGCTCACACTGTGCGGGGAAGGCCTGCTGCACGCGGCTCCACAGCTCCGCGTTTACCAGCGTCTTGTTGCGGCTGTGCAGACGCGCCCAGCTTGACACGCGTTTGCGGCACATGGGACAGCTCAGGTTGGCTTTGTCCACCGTCTCCAGGAAACAGGGCTTGCAGAAGGTGTGGCTGCAGGGCAGCGTCACCGGCTCCAGGAAGATATCCAGGCAGATGGGGCAGAGGCAGTCGGCCCGCGACAGCCCCCCGGGCCTCCCCTCGGCCTCTGCCACCACGGGCATCCCTGCCCGGCTATTTCGTCGTCCAGAAGCCAGTACTCAAACTGTCAGGGACACGACACAGAACCGAAAAAACGGCGGTCACTCGAATAGCTGGTAAAAATAGAGTCTTTCTGAGCAGGCCGTAAACTCGGCCCATAGGGAAGTTGCGCTGTTGTACCTTTGGGGAGCTAAGCATGACCGTGATTTTACAGGGTGTACGTATAATTACAAAGAGAGGCGGCAGATCACACGTGCTGGTGACACATTGTGAAATAATCAGGACAACCGACTGCAAATTTATAGGTGATAATAAAGGCGCCTTATCTGCTGACTAAATAGAGAGCGCCGACCCGCCGCGAATCGGTCCGTCTAAAGCCTGTGTGCTCCGAAGTTGCCCATTCACCTCAAATCTGTGAACTAACCACCTAACAGCAACAAGACGACTCACCGCATTCAATATCCCATCGAACGAAAATGAAATTCGGCGTCTACAAAACAAACAACAAGTAGCTCCCGAACTCTAAAACGAAACACAGCCTCTCAGCCTACGGCGCTCCGCCGTAAATACGCGCATGTGCGCACCCTGGCGCCCAGAATTCCCGCGCATGCGCACGCAGTGTCGCGCGGAGATGCCACACAGGAAGTGTTATGAAATAATATATTTGAATAATTGTCCAGAAAACAAGATACACGCTATATTATATTATTAGACTTCCGACTTGATAAAGTGAATCGGATAAAGAATAAAAGATGTATGATTTGTATAGGCGAATGACCCTAAACACAGGCAGGGGCGTCTGAAATAAGGGGGACGGGGACGGGGGGGCGCGATATCGGCAGACCCCCCTCCTTCCAAAGGAATGAATGAATGAATGAACGAATGAATAAAAAGATCCTTATGATTTATTAAGCAGAGCGCGAGGACGAAACAAATAAAGACTAGTCCTGTATCAGACAAATATTTTATATATGAATTATATTCAAACTTATGTTAAATTAAGCAGGAGTTTAGTTATGCACTGCCTGTACAATGTAACTTCTTCTTAGGTAACTGTTTATTTGTTTTTGGGCTTTTAGGCTTTTTAAAATTGTCTTTTAAATCGACAGTGAATGCGTTTGCAAGTCCCGCCCCAAAGTTCCGAGGTACCAAAAAAACAATAGTACTTTGGGTACTGAAACTTTTGGTACTGGTACTCGACCGGAAGTAAATGGAAAAAGGAAAGTACCAAAAGTGCCGTACCTGGTGTGGTGGAAATTTACCCTGAATAAACTTGCCTTGTTTTGCAATTGGATTCAAAGACTACTGACATAAACAACTCATATATTTTATGTTTAATGTTTATTATTGCAAAATTATTTTAAAATCGGTCCCGCCAATGTCAGACTCCAGTGGAGATATCATTTGATTTTAGCGTCCCCGCAAGTCAGAAACCAAATCCTGAAAATATTTGCTTCGGAACGTTTTTATTTAAATAATAATAATGCTCAGTGTTATTCTGAACTTTTATCAAAATATTTATTCTGTGTGAATGAACGATAAGCAAGTAAAACGTGACGAGCAAACAGTTTATTGGCTTATTAACAATTTTAAAAAAATCTGTAGAAGCTCATACAAATGCACATTCATGACATATGAGTAGATGTAAGTGAATAACAATTTAACCATAACTGATTTTTAAAAATACAATTATTATTGCTATATGGGTGTAGCCCAAACTACAGAAATGACACAATCGATTAACTTGTCCACATGTAATATTCCTATAATGACAGGCCTCAAGTGATGAGCCTGCTGTACTGTGCCCTCATCCTTATCTAATGATGAAAACCTGTCTTCCTTCACCTACAGTCCTGAGGTGAGGTCCAGATGAAACATGGGCATAATCGAGCACTGATTTAAATCTGCAACCAGGTACCAAAACGAACACAAGACCCCAGGCAAGTACAGAGCTCATATTGGTGAAAAATGGATGGAAAATTTTAACATGTAATAAAGAATTATTTTTAAACTTTTGTGCTATGGGCACAAAATAACTAAGACAGAAGCAAAGGCAGATTAATACATATTATAATTTAATGAAAAATATGGTGTGCATATTATATTATCAATATCGCTTTTTAAGATTAAGTGCCCGTAGTTCAAACTAATATTCCTCTCAGGTCTGATGCAAACCTTACATCAAAAATTCAGGCTTGATGTAAACCTGGTGTGTGGGAAGATACCGTCAGCCAAAACGTAAACAGGACCCAATGAATCTTAACAAGGCTTAGCTCTGTTATTATTCTAAGGGGGTGCTGTTAAGCCAGTGAGGTCCCATTGCAGAATAAACATGCCCCAGCTGGGGGGCAGGGGATCCTTTTTTGGCAGGTCCTGAAAATTTTTCATTTGCATATCCACAGAAAGTGACCTTTGATTTGACTCTGAATGGATCTTCTTCAAAGTCCAAATATATATTGATTGATTCAGAACCTGGGGTTAGAAGTCAAATAGAAGGTTGGCCATGATCTTGGGAAGTAGAAGGCAGTATGGCTGTGGAGGGCTCGTAGTCCTTACAGCGGCGCCTCAAGGTCTGTGCTAGTTCATGCACCTCCTCTGAGACTAATTTCTTGCCCAAGGACTACAGAATGACAGAGAAAAGAGGATAGAGAGAAAGGAGCAATTTTAGGCTTTTGACAGTTTGCTGTACATCTCTGCTCCTCACATGGGCAACAGAAGACAAGAAAGCAGGGCAAGGATGCATGGGGGAAAAGAAGGGTATGGTGTGAGCATTGTGTGGGTGTGATGTGGGCATCCTGTGGGTGTGATGTGGGCATCCTGTGGGTGTGATGCGGGCATCCTGTAGGTGTGATGTGGGTATCCTGTGGGTGTGATGTGGGCATCCTGTGGGTGTGATGTGGGCATCCTGTGGGTGTGGCATGGGTATCCTGTGGGTGTGATATGGTCATCGTGTAGGAGTGATGCAGGTATCGTGTTGGAGTGATGCGGGTATCGTGTTGGAGTGATGTGGGCATCCTGTGGGCGTGGCATGGGCATCCTGTGGATGTGGTATGGTCATCTTGTTGGAGTGATGCAGGTATTGTGTGGGAGTGATGCGGGTATCGTGTGGGAGTGATGCGGGTATCGTGTTGGAGTGATGCGGGTACCGTGTTGGAGTGATGCGGGTATCGTGTTGGAGTGATGTGGGTATTGTGTGGGAGTGATGCGGGTACCGTGTTGGAGTGCCCGTCTCACCTGGTTCTCAGCCAGCGCCTCTTTGGCCATGTAGTGTTCCCTCTTTATTTTGACCTCCACCTCCTCTGGAATGTCTGGAACCATCATGTCGATCAAACGGGCAACAAAGAATACAACATGCTGTGGAAGAAAGAGGTGGGGAGACAAAGTGACTCGTTTTACTAGTCTTTATAAAGATAGATGCTGCATTTCCACAGAACAACATAATCTAACATTAGTGGCACAGACGACTGCTTTTCATCAAAATCAAACTGACTTCAAAAATGATGACAAAACCCAGACGTATGGCCAGAAGGTGGAAGTATTCAGGCAGGAAATGTCCTTGGGGGTCCCTATAGCCTCGGTACCTGTGTGTTTTGGAAAGCAGAGAGAGTTCTTAGAAATGTCCAGGCATTGGAGAGCAGCACCAGCTGATGCTGTAGCACTGGTAATACTGCTCAGTAGGTGTGGAGTATTTGCTGACACAAGGCATGACATTTCATGCTGGGAAAGGGAGGTGCGGTCTACCTGCACAGAGTCTGGTTCTGGGTGTAGCTCAGTGGAGCTATAGCCAGAGTGGAGTTGATGTAGCCTTCTAAGCTCCCATCATTGGTGTATCTGTAGTACAGGCGTGGCAGGAAGTCGGATGTGAAAGCGATAAGGAAGGCCTGCCGTGGAAACAATGGAAACAGTCGTTACCATGGCAACAACTCCCCTCTACTTCGAAAAGCGGCATGAAGTCCACAGTGGCAAGTAGACGTGCGACAATGTCTCACGTTGCTGATGACTGCCAGGTGGCAGATGACGTGCAGGATGGTGAACCAGATCCCGATGTCCTGGGCACGCTCCACGACCGGCCGCCGGTACTCACACACAAACTTCTGTGCATCCAGACGCACCTCCACCCAGTTGTTGAGCAATGCAAAGAGGGGAGCCAGAGGACAGGCGGCCACAAATATGGTGATGAAGCCAAATTGAAGCACTGCAAGAGTCAGACAGGCATTGCCTCACTGTCTCACTGTGTCACGCTGTCCAAGTCACTGTGATTCATAATTCACTGCATTGTGACATCTCACTGCATCACATTTCACGGCATCAAACTGTCTGCCATTCCCTATAATGTCTAACTGAATCACACTGTCCATGTTCCACTGCTTCACATTTCACTGCATCACAACGTCTCACCACATTGCACTGTCCAAGTTACACTGTCTTACATTTTACGTCACGATGTCTTACTGCATAACACTGTATATCACACTGCCTCACATTTCACAGCAACATGACACATCACTGCATCACCCTGTCCATGTCACACTGCATCGTTTCTATATATTACGCTGTTCATACCATACTATATTGCAACATTTCACTGCATCACAGTCTAACTGCCTCACATTATCCATGTCACAATACATCATGATGTCATATTGCATCATAATGTCAATCTGCATCACAAAGATTCACTGCAGTATGCTCTCCTAGTATGTCACTGCATCATACTGACACATTATTTCAGACTGCCACTCACCCATCTCCAGATACTCGTCGAACAATCCGTCGCACACCAGTAGCTGGTAGTCTTTTTCCCAGGGTGTAGCTATTTCTTTATTCAGGCTCCTTTGACCCTCCATAGCCTTGTCATTTTTTCCATGGTGCTGGAGCTTCCGGTTTTGCCACCAGGTCTGCAGCTTTCTACACAGAGTTAAGGGACCATAGATAAAGCACAAAACAAAAACTGTGTCAATGTACACTATCCGGACAATAGTATTGGGACACACTAATGAATCATTGAATTCAGGGGTTTCATTGAGACCCATTGCCACAGGTGTATAAAATGAACCAGCTGACCATGCAGTGAAGTTTACAAATATTTATGGATGAATGGGTCGCTCTGAAGAGCTGAGTGAATTCAAGCGTAGTACTGTCATTGGATGCCACCTTTGCAATAAGTCAATTTGTGAAATTTTCTTCCTGCTAGATATTCCACGGTCAGCTGTAAGTGGCATTATTGCCAAGTAGAAGCATTTAGGAACAACAAAAACTGAGCCACAAAGTGCCAGACCACGTACAGTAACAGAGCGGCATCGCCGAGTGCTGAGGTGCATAGCGCGTAAAAGTCGCTCACATTCCGTTGACTCAGTAACGGCAGAGTTCCAAACTTCCTCTGTCATTAACCCCAACACAAAAACTGTGCCAGGAGCTTCATGGAATGGGCTTCCATGGCTGAGTAGCTGCATGGAAGCCTCACATCACCAAACGCAATGCCAAGTGTCAGATGGAGTAATGTAAAGCACGCCGCTACTGGACTTTGGGGCTGTGGAAATGTGCTCTGTGGAGTGATGAATCACGCTTCTCTGTCTGGAAGTCTGATGGACGAGTCTGAGTTTGGTGAATGCCAGGAGAACATTACCTGCCTGACTGCACTGTGCCAACTGCAATGTTTGGTGGAGCAGGGATAATGGTATGGGGTTGTTTTTCAGGGGGTGGGCTGGGCCCCTTAGTCAAGGGAACACTTGATCTCTCAGCATACCAAGACATTTTGGACAATTCTATGCATCCAACTTTGTGGGAACAATTTGAGGAAGGCCCTTTTCAGTTCCAGCATGACTGTGCCCCAGTGCACAAAGCAAGGTCCATAAAGACATGGTTGGGAGATTTTGGTGTGGAAGAATTCGATTGGTCCATACAGAGCCCTGACCTCAACCCCACCTTTGGGATGAACTAGAACGGAGATTGTGAGTCAGGCCTTCATGTCCAATATCAGTGCCTGACCTCTCAGATGCTCTTCTGGATAAATGGGCAAAAATTTCCACAGACACACTCCAAAATCTTGTAGAAAGCGAGTGGCAGCTGTTATAGCTGCAAAAGGGGGACCAACTCCATACAGATGCCTATGGATTTAGAATGGGATGTCATGGGATGTCATGCAAATTCTTGTAGGTGGAATGGGCATGTGTCCCAATGCTTTTATCCACATAGTGTATAACTGGAAATGTGTAAAACAGATAACAAAACTTATGGTACGGCTGTTAACAGAAGGTGGCTTGGGTGGAGATGGTTTAGCTGTTGGTCGAGGAGACAGTACTCACGGAAAAAGAAACTCCTGGATATTGTTGATAACCTGCTTGCCCACCATTATAACCAGCAACTCCTGGGCCAGCTCAATAAGGCAGCCTCCTGCACCACACTGCACACAGCATGGGAATCACATGGCTTAAGCATGCTAGACATGAGAGTCACACATATACAGTCACACAAATTTTGCACACTGAACATAGAACAGATAGAAGTTGTAGCTCACGTCTTCATTACGAAATCCCAAGAATGTGTAATAGTTGCCAGGATAACCTACAAACCTGGGAATAAGAGGAAACTTTGTGAGAGTCATGCTTATTGTGTCTCTCACCATGATCACTGGTGTGAACAAGGTCTCCAAAATTTCACAGAATTGTTTAGCTTTCAATGTGAAACTCAGGACATTATACAGGCGTTGGTGTGTCTGGAAGTTTGCAGCCAGGTGAAGGCTACAAGGGGGATGACAGGACTCAACGTCCTTCCTGCCGTACTCTGTGGTCGTCCATATTCACTCAGTAAATCAGCCATAGGAAGCTGGGAAATATCTAGCAGGAGTAACATGTCTAGCAGGAGTAACATGCTGACTGGAGTAACATGCTGGTAGGACTGGGTCAAATTTCTGGAGGAGACCATAGGTTGGCCATGTCCTAGTGTGGTGGACTCACCTGCCCTTGAAAAAAGCAATGTAGATGGGTGAAGAATAGAAGTTGACAAACTGGAAAATGAAGACCTTCAGAATGAATGCATCCTCATACTCAGTCTGAGTGCGGTGCATCTCTAATATGGAAAAAAAGATAAGAGTGTTGAAGCAGATGAGGAAACCAGAAACTGCACATTCAGCCCATGTACGTAAACTATCAGGTACCACCATGAACAAAATATTAAACTATATAACCAGAGAATTGTTGCCATTAACACAATAAATCAATGAAGTATTTATGGGTTAGATGCCAAAATAAGTAGAATTTCTGGAGTTTGTCCTTCGCACCCCAACGAGTCAGAACTTGGGCCAGGTAAGTGTAGAGCCTGGATAACAGCAGGATCACTGCCAAGTTAAGCACAGAGCCAGTGAGACTCGCTATCCTCCCGGCCTGTAGGGGAGCACATAACCAGAACCACAGCAAGGGTTGGATTTTAAAAGGACTCAATTAGACTCAGTTCAATCAATTAGACTTAAGGAGGCTGGATAACTCACAGCGAAGATGAAGAAGGGACTTCTGGACCCATAGATGATGATGCTGACTATGGTCCTGTACAGGATTATGGCCATCAGGAAAATCAGGACTATAGCCAACTGAGAGGGACAAAAAGTGACAGTGCTGAGCCCTGAGAGAGCACAGTGTGATCTGGCAGCCATGAATAATATCAAAGGGGCTATGGAGAATACCAGACGATGAACAGCATATGGAGTGTGGAAGGGGAGACTGTTAGCCACAGACACAATTGGCAGCCATGTAACTACAGTGATGATGTCACACAAACAGCATCTCACCATGACAATGATGACCATGCAGCTCGTTATTGTTCGGTTGAACCGGCGCCTCTCTGGAAAGTAGGGCTCCTCGGCGCCTGTAATAGGATTGCGTATGGTCATGGGCGCCATAGCGGTGAATTCTGGCCTTGGGCGTTCCTGGCTCGTAGAAAAAGTAAAGAGATTTGTGGTCCTCAGGAATCTGATCGTGTCCAGTGTTTTGACTCCTAAGTAATGATGTTAAATCCACATAACTCTTATCAAGAAACAAGTAGTCTGTTAAATACATCATGTTTTAAATCACAGTAGATCAAATGGGTTGACAGAAGAGTTGCTGTAATTTTCCCGTCTCAAGTAAGGCTTAGCTAGAACAAAGAATTTTCCCAGCAGCTGGGCGAGGCCCACAGTTTCCTATTACATGCACCCACACTACAGGGTACCAGGCATCAGTCTAAAGCCACTTTCTGCATGCACTAAAGCCCTTTCTGTTCTTCTTGTTACCTCGATCTCCTCAAACTCAGAGCAGTCCCAGCGATGGGCCAACACTGCACTCGTGCGTTTCCAGTACTCCAGGAAGGTGATGGCCCACAGGGACATGAAGATGCTGAAGAACACCGTGCCACCATGGTCAAAGAGTATGCCCAACTTCAGGGAGCAGAGACACAGTCAGTCTGAGGTTGGACAGGACAGCCTGTGCCTTATTCTCATGGACAGAGATGACATGCACACACCTTGAAGGTGACACAGATGCTGGACAGGTTCCATTGGGAGCAGATGTTGCAAAGTGGACACATAACGTAGGTGTCCCCACTGTCACAGACCTCCGTTCTGCAAGGCACAGGAAGACGTGTCAGGCACAAGAACACAGAAGCACTGGCCTCTTACTGAGAACTACAGCCCATGTGTACTAAAGGCTGTGACATATTTTTTCTATGTTTACTTTTCCTGGAGACACCATCATCCGTATACCCTGTAAATAGTTCTGAATAAGGGCGTTGTGCAGCTCCTGTAAAATCTTCTGTATCATTGCCAGGGGGCGTCTGCAAAGTTTTAACAGTGTTAGCAAAGCTGACCCCTGCCCACTCACACTGGCACATCTATGCTCATCAGCCAGATCCCAAACAGGAAGATGAGTAATCCCACAACAGCAGCAGGCAGCAGCCAACTCGTGTAGAATCCTACAGCGAGGGAACAGCAAGGACCTCAATGAGAGCAATACCCACCACACAGTATTCCTCACGTGAAGATCCAACTGAAAATCATTTATTCAGAAATGTGCTCTTAAGTGTCTATACTGCAGAGAGTAACAGAGGAGGACAGGAACGGTGGTGTCTATAGCCTGGGAATAAGGAAAGGTTGTAGGAGAGAAGTCCCATACCTAACCAGGCGAAGTAGAGAGCAATTTTCTCTCCAAAGTACTTGCGGACATGGTCCAGGGGTTGATAGCGTCTCCAGCAAGCCCAGCGGGCCCAGTATTGGTACAGAATCTGCCTCAGGCCCAGGGAATGTGGCACCATTGGTTCTTCAGCCACCTCAAATGGACCCTGAAGCATGGCAGTGCAACAGTGACTTTCAGCAGGTCCATGCTCCCCGGCAAACCAGCTGAATGTAAGTGTTGGTGGTGGTGGGGGGGGGTCTCACCTCATGCAGAGGGTATGCAGCAGTAAAGACCTTCTCGCTGACCAACCTGTCGACCCCCACTTCT
This sequence comes from Mormyrops boulengeri, assembly GCA_026781065.1. Classification (NCBI taxonomy): domain Eukaryota; kingdom Metazoa; phylum Chordata; class Actinopteri; order Osteoglossiformes; family Mormyridae; genus Mormyrops; species Mormyrops boulengeri. The sequence goes on along the minus strand of JAODLD010000042.1, from coordinate 502,175 downwards.
CCTCTATTTATCATCCCATATGGGGTCCGGGCCAGAATCTCATACAGCTTCACACATAGTGGGAGAGAGAACTTTAATGATGTGACAGATAGACAGACAGACAAAAAAAAAACAGATAGACAGACAGACAGGCAGACAGACACAAGCCATATTCCCACATCAGAAATCAGAATTAGGTTTACAGGCCAAGTAAGGTGACACAAAGAATTTGTCTTGACATTTCTCTCCAGTACAAACAAGACAATAAACATTAAATAATTAGATAAAGTAAACATAAAAGAAAATACAGGTATGGAGTGATAAACAAAACTCTACTGCAATACTGCAAATCGTAAATATATATGTTCTAGATGTCTAGACAAACTAGTTGTAAGTGCATTAAATAGTGAGATCTCTAGTCAGTGTTCTTATCCTGTTTTAGGGGATCAGGCATGAATATAATCTTTAGTCTGCCCATGCAGCATGTAATGTTACTGGGATGGAGATCCATGTGACCTGTCTCAAACTCTAGGCATTGTCGGGAGAATCAGGTCCAAACATCTCCTGTAGCTGCCCTTTCACATATATGCAGCCACAAAGTGGGACTCATTTTCAGCCTGGACGTTTTATGCCCAAGACCAGCTCATCTTGTCCTTGTTCTGGGGAAACTTTGATAAATGATGCCAGAGTTCAAGTCTTATTATCTCGATAAATTTATTACTGACATTGCAAGAAGAAAATAAATAATAAATAGCATATTGAACTGTTCAAGCAGTCTGACTTTATCAGCCCTGTCTGGTCTCTTTCTAACATCTATTGTTTGAGAAACTTCCAGTGAGTAGCAATAGCAAACGATTAATCGTGGCCTCTATAAAACCGTACACTGCATTCATTCAGTTCTAGATGACAAGCAATCACACTGATGCGCGTGCTGCGTGTTTGCGCATGTGTCTTTGCAGAGCAACCGCAGTCTATCGTGTGTGAGAAAACTCGCTGATTAACATTCTGGAGCATTGTTGTAGAATTTTAAAGTTGTATGAGTATTTTGTTTTCCAACTGGCTCAGTTTTAAACTTGTCAAATTATTTTGTTTCTAACTGCCACAACGGCTACCAGGCCCTCGGGGAATTCTGCCGAGCCTTCCAATTGGCCACTCCGGGCCTGCATATGTGGCACACAACTGGAGACAGTCCATGTCAGATGCATTCACTCCTACTAGACACTCCAGTTGGTTTAGGTGAGGGGTGGTGCTTGGGTAGAGCATACAGGAGGCAGGAAATGATTCAAAAAGTACACAGAGGAAATTGCAGTGTTTTATTTACAGGACATTGAAGATGTTTGCTGTTCACTTGTGCCTTAGTTCGGATTACACTGTGATGATGTGCTGGTTTGTAGCTTCATAATACACCACTGAGTCTCTTGCTGTGCTATGAATCTGCTGGACAATTTTGGTGACAGATTTCACATTTGCGGAGATCCTCACATTTGCGGAGATCCTCACATTTGCGGAGATCCTCACATTTGCGGGGGTCTTCGCTAATGACAAGGGGTGACTGTACGCTTAAACAGTTTGCATGTTTAACCATGGTTGTAGACAGGTTTACCAAAAAAGTCCGGTACTGATTTAGACATTTGCGTTCACACATATAGCCCCTCTGGGAACTGTCTAGAAAAGTTCATGTCTGAAAGGGGCTGCAGGTAGGCAGACAGAAAGAAGGATACAGGCAAACTGACGAAAAGAGGAGTAGACTGCCAGACAAAAACAGGCAGTCAGATGGACAGACAAGCGCGGCATCAGAGAAAAGTAGACTCACAATCTGGTGTCTCTGGGTCGTCTTGAAGAAGGTCTCTTTGTTGTCACTCCCCAGAAACCTGCAGAAAGGTTCAAATTCACGTTGACGCTGTGCATAATGATATGGTTTGCTGGGACAAAACAAACAAAACTGTAATGTGGAACTCCAGGAATGACTCATTGTCACATGTACGTGAATCCTTCCCAGTATGGGCCAGTGCGTATATGTCAGTGTGTGAATTCCTGGTCCAGTTGGCATGTTTGCCAGTCGTCTCAGTTCCTGACAACACCTTGAATGCAAACACAGGTGTGTTCTGGCTGCCACAGCCGTCACAGTTCACCATAAAGAGGGAATGGCGTATTCACACTCAAACTCACACTTATACAGTACATAAATACTTACTCTGCATAAACATACAGTACATACACACTTGCAGTAAGTACACATACAATGCAAGTATGTACACACACTGTTTACACACAAATGTGCAACACATATCATACGCACAGATCATACACACGTACAACACACGCACATAGGTACAGTGCACACACTTCACCTCTTGAGCTTGTTGGTGCGAAACTGACAGGTGTAGAAGTGTCGTGGTGGACTGGGAACCTCCTTGATCATGAGGTTTGGGATAGATAGCTTCTTTAAAATCTTCTCTGATCCGTGCAGGCTTGTGTGTGAGACTTCCTGCATAAGACCCGTCACTTGGCATGAATATGTCTGTTATATTTATATCTAAACACGTTTTTCTAAGCTAATCATGGCTGAAAATCTGTACAAGTGATACAATTTTTAAGCTGTCCATATTGAAATAGCCTATCCTGGTCAGAGACATAGGGACTATTTCATGATTTTAACAAAACATAATTATAATATAATATCATGTTACAGTGCCATCAAAAACAAAGTCATGAGATTGCTGTATGAAAAATACAGAAGAGTAATTTTCAGTGGTGATGTCACTTTTGTAAGGAGTGTCATATGACAGACTGACCTCTAGGGGCACCCTAAGGCTAATTTCCTCTGCATAATAACATAAGACACTCCAGGGGGCGCTGAGAAGCAAATAGGTGATTTGTGTCTGCTCCTGGTCCACGACCCTCTAAAAGGCAGAAGGACGTATAGGTGAGACAGGTAGCCAGATATGGCACAGATACGACTTTTGCAGAAAAATTAAAACAATTATTATTATTCTCAGCAATATGATTATTTTTCATTCTGTTATCAAGAAATGCACCACACACATCTAATGGCGTTTTTCCACTGCGTACTGGAACCGACTCGTACCCAAGCTGTATGACGAAGAGAGCCTAGTTACAGCGTGGTTCCAGCTCGCTTACGTTTTCCACTGCAGATGGGTCTGCCCAGTGAAGGCATTGTCAGGTTTGGAAAGTGACAGTGACGTAAAACCAGAGAGACACTTATTTACTGTTCACATGTTGCACATAATGATTTACTATCCGCAATTACAATTATTATTATATTATTTTTTTACTGTGTGTATCATACATTTTTAAGATGGATGTTGGAAATTTCCTGAGTTATCGGGAATGCATTAATCCATGGCGATGTGTAATATGACTAATAATTAATAATGTATAGAATGCACAGTTTTGTCCGTAAGATAATCTATGCATATCGACGCGGATCACTGGTATCGCCGTGCATTTTGACGAATGAGATGGTGGTCGCCCGTCCAGCTCGTTTTAGGCACACTTTCCGCCCTGCTTACTGCATGGGTATGAGTCGGGTATGGCTGTCATATTTTGCAATGGGAAACTGTCAGTTCACAGTATGGATTGGGTATGGCTCGGTTCCAGGTGGCTGTGGAAAAGCACCATAATTACTGTTTCTCTGGCATATAATTGAATTTTATTCAAATATTTAAGTTCTGATACCGTGCTGTTTGCTTAATGTGTGACATGAAATTTATGTGAGAAATTCAGAGTAGGTGACAAATATTCCAAAACGCAAGTACAATGCAAAGTTCAGACATACAGTAAGTCTAAGTGGTTGTGAACAGCTATTATCCTAAACTTAATGTTCACACTAATACATGTCATGGGAGAAATCCTGCTCATTGGAGGTAATACTGTTCAAATATTTACATAGTTATGTTACTTCAGATATCCTGAAGAGAGGCATGATGAGCATTAAATAACGATTAACCTGTGACCCTTGACCCATGGCCTCCTACCCATAAGCACTCTCTACCTTCTCTTGAAGAATCCCTGATGCCTGTAGTCTAGACAGGAAGTTCTCGCGTGATTGGCCACTGGAGTCTGAGATTTGGGGACTCTTCCTGTCTGCCAATCCATCTGTTAGCTGTGTCCGGTGCTCCTCCCACACCAAAACAAAGTCTGTAAACACGGAGCTGTCAAGTCTTCCGGCTTAAAGAAGCAATGGGGGCTAGAGGAAGCTCATTGAGGTGTAGGCAGTAGTGGTTACCGATCGGGGTGGTGCCATCGCTGAATGTGTTGCTGTGTGTAGGACTGGACTGGTCCTGGAAAGGGAGATGGACACATGGACAAGCAGTGCTGTTAGATGCCTGAAAATTGACATGTTGACGTTTTGTATATCTGGCATAGATACACCAGTCATTTTTTCCACATTGGTGAAGCTACAAATTCTGGCAATGATCATGTTAATCCTAATGGCCAGGGTTGATGTTGCAGGAAAGTGCAACGTGTTCATTTTGAGATGCAGCCTGGGAGGGTTAGGGTTAGTTCATTCTGGTGAGAGCTTCAAGGGAGTGACTTGTTAACTTGTCATCTCTCATGCTGCCTTTAATCATGGCCCTAATGGATTTTTAGTCCTTCACTCCTGCAAACAGGATGCCAGTGGCAGATGGGTGAACTCACCCCAGCTTCTATGCTGCCATAGCTCTGCTCTGCCGGCATCGCCATGGCGATGAGGGTGTGGTTGTCCTCTTCTGCCCTCCTTTTCTTCATCCTGGTTCCTTGCAGCAGTTGTCCTGGTGACACACGGGGCGATGAGGCCGTGCGCCAGCTCTGTGCCAGTAGTTTGGGGGTGTCTATCTCCACAGAAGAGCCTTCAGTTGTCAAGCCCCCCAGACCTTACCTTCCTGTCTACTGAAAATACCACCTTCATCCCACTATTATGGCTAAACATATAAACTGGTTAAGAGTACAGTCACCCCTTTACATTTGTGACGATTAAGGGCACAACATCCCTGCAAATGTCAATAATACTTCCCTCCCCAACATCAGCCCATATAAGTCTGCTTGTTTGACCGATAGCATCAGTTTATTTATTCCAAATTTCTAAACAAACAGCACCGCACTGGCAGAATTTCCGCCGCGAAGCTTATCTTGCAGTTCCAGTTTTTGTGTCAGTCATCACAGGAACACTTTCAGAAGCACGGGGAACGCTACGCTACATTACAAATGCAAAATTAATGGCATGGAAAAGTAACAAATACAGCTAACATTTAATAGGCTGGTTTCCAAGACAGAGATGCGTAGATCATATTTCATATGTGTATCATATATATTTTACCAAAAATAACTTTTAATATTAAAGGTATAGTATGCACTTACACTGACTGATATTACATAACACAAATATTTATATATTACACGATATTATGTCATCCAAATGATTTTCAGTATTATTTAGGCCTATATATTTTTGGCATATCGTTGTTTGTGAGTTTCTGCGATCTTTTGGCAAGCTCCAAAAATATTCAGATTTATTTGATGTGTGAGGCTCGCTCTATGACATGCAGGTAGCCTCGTTTGACGCGGTACTGCTGTATCCACAGGTAGCTGTGACCCCTCCCTCCTTATACCTACCTGACTGTTTCTTCCCCAGAGGATTTTCTTGATTGTGACTTCACACTCTCACCATCCAGTGTCCTGAACTCCCAAAAGCAAGCGCTAAGAACGAGCCACCTGATTCCGGTCCTGGACCAGACCCAGGGGTTTCAACAGCTGTTTCGGAAGCACACACGGCCCCTCAACTGCGGGAGCAAACTTATGCCCCAGCAAGGACAAGCAGAGTTACAGGAGGACTTCCTTACAGGAGTGTGCCAGCGAGAAAGAGAGGGAGGAGGGTAAGAGAGCACATATTTGCGGAGGTGGCGTTACTTCATTCTCTCCTTCGCTCCACCCTTTCAGTTAATAGGCACGTACGGCAGCTCTTATGGAGATCTTAGCTCCTGACCCATTCCAGGACAAAACTGCCACCTGTCATGTCCAGAGACAGAGGTGAGACCTTCTTTTGGGTGCACCCAGACCTCTTGCATTAAGGCATAACCTGTCTGCACAGTCCTCCGTCGTATATGCAAGAGCGTGTCCATGAGGAAAGGGAAGCGACTGCACGCTCGTACTTCTACTTCCCTGAAAAGCTGTGTCCCTGGCTGATTATGAAGCAATTACTCCAAACCAGTAGCATATACTTACAGTACAATAGGCATTCAGTACATGAGACTGTGAAAGCATCTATTAAAGTGGGTACAATACTCCCCTCTGCTGTTCCGCAAGGAAATCTTTTCAGAAATGGCTAATTGTTGCACATTTGGAAATGTACGGGAATACTTCTACAAGAACCCCGAGCTAAGACTAGAGGGGCAATTGCTCTGTCATTAGCTTAACTGCATCTTAGACATTAAACGAGTCAAGGCACTTGGCTTAAATTCTAAAATCAGAGAGGGTAATAGGCTTATCCCTTTTTTAAACACTTTGATCATTACTGCTCCCTTGAATTAGTGCAGAAGTCTGCAGAACATTTAGCAGAAAGGGGACACCATAGCAGAATTTCTTAATTTTCATTGAATAACCATTCAAATCCCCCCCCCCCCAAAATTATCAATATCTGGAAAAGCAATTATCAAAGCTGAACATAACGCAGCACTAGCTGTTGTATAGAGGTCCATTTGTCATTTTCAATGGAATTTAAGTTCTGTAACAGCTTCAGGAACCCGGCCTCTGTCCTTCTACATCAGGGGTAGGCAACCCTGATCCTGGATAGCCAGACCCCAGCACGTTTTCTATCCTACCTGATGAGTTGCTATCTGCCCGAGACCTGGTGAGCTTCATCAGAAACCAGGTTGGATGGAAAACCCGCTAGATACCGGCACGCCAGGACCACCTACCCTTGTCCTACATACTCCACCACACACCCATGAAGTTGTGCAGCTTAAGGAAGCACACATGACAATGACCAAGAGGTGGGTATACACGCTTTATTTCTGGGTATAATCTACATTGGAATGCCTCCCAGAGCCAGTTATTACCATACGGGCAGAATCCAAAAGGATACAAAAAAACACTGAAGAGCAGAAATATATAACACACAATTTCAAAGGAAGGCAGATCAAGAAAAGTGATGCACGTTGAGTAAGAGCAGGAATGGTGCTTAGAGGAAGACCTCTCATACACACACACACCCACACACGCTTGGCCTGGGAAATAAACACTTGTCATTGGCTGTTTACTTGCTCTGTGGGCAGCGGGACAGCAAGAACGGGAACAAGGAATGTGAGCTGGATGTGTCGACGAAGCAAAACCGGCGCCCAAGAACGAACATTTCAAGCTGGCCGTTTAATACGTCGCCGTCCGAGCCGAACTTGAGTTTGATCCTGGACACGTGTGTCAGACAGATGCCTACAGTCACCAGGCTCATTAGCAGAGGCACGAGACAATCAAGGCATAATGCGAGCGCACAACTCTTTCGTACTGAAAAACCTCCAACGCATTTGCAGATGCAAATTTTAACTCGCATGGATCATGTTACATTCGGAAGGTACTTGCAACATGGGAAATGGCTTCGGCTATAAAATATAATTTAAGTGAAATACAGCCAGCAAAATGGAGTGATATTAACAGGTAGTTTTCCCCAAAGCAAATCCAGCAGGACTGAACATTCAGCCTCCTTAGGGATGGAGCTCTATACCACCCACTCCTCATCTAGTCAGTTGCACACCATCTTATATGGACTGGTTGACTGGCATAACTCTGAAAGCATCTCCCTTATAAATACTAAACACCAGAAATGAGCTTTTCTTTGGCAAAAAGCAGTGAAAATGAGAGATTCTAACAAAACAAAAAAAACCAAGTGGTGGGCAGTCCAGACAAGCACTTCCTGTGAGGTCACTTCCTGTGATGTCACAGTGGTTTTCCTCTGCTGCAGAAAGCAGAGGTTGTAAACAGGGCACTCAGGAGACACAGAAGCAGAAGAGGGAGGAGAGGTGACCCACCCCCCTGAGCTGCTCCCTAAAGGAGTTCAAACACAGAAAGCCAGTCAGAGGCAGACTCTTGAAGCCCTTGACTTCGCTGCCCTCCTCTTCCTCTACCACACCTCACAGCGCTGGCCAAGGTTCATGGGGGAGCCGACAGGGCAGTTGAAGTGCTCGGCGAAGTCAGGAGAGTTTGAAAGTGTGCCGATGACCCGGAAACGGGGAGGGCTGTGAGGGTCGGTCATGAGTCCCTCGTGGGCACTCTCTGGGGTGCGCACTGAACACCACACCTGGGGAGAGGGGTAGAGGTTAACAGCATACGCACACTGACCACACCGGGGCAGGCGGCACTACACACAGAGGCATGCAAGATAGCTCACCTGGGCAAATCCCACAAAGAAGAGTTGGTCATTTGTCATATCGAGGGCTGGCAGCCTCTTCTCTTCCCCATTAGACTGTACCCATGATTTATAGGCCTGTGGAGATGATTAAGTTGCCATGATGACAATCCCCACTCCCTCAGATTGTTGAATAGCATCTATACAACCACCCCGCTTACATGATAGGCAGCCTTCAGTCCACCATTGTCTGCCATGTTCTCTCCCAGTGTCTGCCGTCCATTGATGTGCTCCCCGTTGATGGCATACTGGGAGTACTGGTCCACCATACACTCCGTGCGGTTCTTAAAAGCTTCTACTGAACTGTTCTGCCACCAGGGACGAAGGGTTCCATCCTTGTCATACTCCCTTCCTGTGGGCAATAAGAGGACATTGAGTGATGTTACCGGCACAGTTCCATTTTTACCACGCTCACTTCCTATGGCCGATGGGGAAGAGACATCCGTCAGTGTCTTACCCTGGTCATCAAAGGCATGGGTAAGTTCATGGCCCATCACTACCCCAATTCCCCCAAAGTTTAATGCCCTGCAGGGAGAGAGAAGAAAGTGCCAGCGGTCTGAGGTTATCAAGGCCTGGGGCTAGAATCACTACACTCAGTAGATTGGAGGTCACTCACTTGGGGTGGTCCCGCGCATAAAACGGTGCCTGTAGGATTCCAGCAGGGAAGACGATCCCATTCTTCGTGGGCATGTAATAGGCGTTGACTGTAGGAGGCGTCATGCTCCACCTGAGAAGAAAGCCCCAGGATGTAATTTGTGCAAGATCACAACCTTCCATAGCTGGTCGTCAGCAGTCACAAAACGATCTGAATGTTTCAGATCCTCCTCGGACTCACGGATACCCAATTCTGGAAACCAGACCCAAAATTCACATTGCATCTTTGATAAAGAACACCTAACTGATGCCAGAGATGAAGGACGGGGGAAGCACTCACTGGTCTCTGTTGGGGGGTTTGCGCAGCTGGTCAGACATCACTTTAGCAGAGAAGTTGTAAAAATTCAGCGTGTTCTGGAAGAAATTTTCCTCCGAGACTTCATACTGCAGAAGGTGACAAGGACATCCTAACCTTTTGCTACAAATACAGGCGGTGAGTGCGGCATTTATACAAAGACATGGCAGTATGTAGAATGTGTGGGATATAAGCCACACCCCTTTTACTCACGCCATCATAAACATCATCTAGCTCCTTGTTCTCCAGGATGAAGTCTGGGAATCCAATCATGTCATAGATCGCATCTGCCTGCATTGGGAGGGGGGGTCAGTCAGTAGGTAACACACACAGCTGTGTTAGTGGGAACATCCAAAAAATTCCTGTTTTACAGTCATTAATGACTTAACATACTGTAGAATAAAGCATGCATGGATCGCGACAAGTTCTGAAGGTATCACGAAGCAGAGTTGGAAACGTAAGCATTTTAAAACCAGAAAGCTCCTATGCTGATCCACACTCAGATTTCCCAGCTCGATTACAGAATTAACCTACAGTATATAAAACCAGGTCTCGGGTCTGCAAATGCTTAGTGCAAAACTGGTGAAAACTGAACCAATCCAAGAAGCCAACAGATGCTTACTTTAAAATTCACTGGCACATTGAATTATTTGTGCAATAGGCATTGATCGGCATAAACTGCAGAGTGCACTGCGTGCTTGATCATAGCATTAATTTAAACCTATACTTGATATAGGGTCGTGACTGAGCTGACACGGTAAAAATTGGGTCGCGGTGCAAAATTGAAAACCATTGGTTTAAAGGGTTCAGAGTCTTATAAATTACCCCACATACCTTGTCCTTGGCCGCTTGTCGTGTCTGGGAGTCCATCCAGGAGAGCTCGTCCAGGGCGTCTTTGAAAGCTGTGCGGATCTCATTGATCATGCCTTCGGCCTGTATAGAAGGTAAGCATGACGTCATGGTGGGTATAACGGTTACTTCTGCCTATTGAGTGGCAAAAAGACAGAGTTAGCGTTTAGCTCAGACGCCTTGAAAATATCCAAAATGGGAAGGTGCAGATGTGCAACTGATTGTACAAAAACGATTTAACAGGAAATTGGAGCTCTCTTTACAGACTGCCGAAAACTAGAGAGAAACAAATGGATTGCAATCCGCGACAACTGAAATCCAGGCCCCAAGATGTGGATTTGTGGTTGTCGTTTCGTGTCAGTTACTAGATTTTTGGATAAAATCATCTCTTAAATTATATACTGTACTGATTACATATCAAACATTTAGCATCATTCATTTACATTATGCAACTCATGTTTTGTCAACGTTTATTAAACATCCCTGATGAGCCTTGTGTGGGGGATGGTCAGATTGTTTCTTGGCTAGCTAACACCGAATTTTATATGAGCTGTAGCAGTCAATAATGTATTAACTACTATTAATGTAACTGCCAATTATTTACATTCTTAATGTAATCAGCTTTTTACATTACTTGCCAACAATGTAATAAGTCTTAATCAAAAACGTAATAACTGACCAATATAATACATCATTGACATTAAGGAAAAATTATTACATTGTTGAAGACAGACAGGCAAACAGACAGATCACTTTAAAAGTTTTGACAAAATATATGTTGTCAGGAAACCTGATTCCTGGCCACATATCAATGCCCATGGTCCTCTGGTGCCTGTGGCTGTTGAGTTCAACTGCCTATAATTTAAGCAGGTGATCATTTGTTTTACAGTTCCCCCGACTAAAGCCACTCCCACACAAGGACACTGCCACTCAGTCCATCTTAAGGGGCGTGTTCCAGCAGGAAGGTGTCAATGCATACCCTTCATACAGACCATCATATGGCAGAAAGAGCAGGCAAACAAGCCACGCCCACACAAGCGAAGCTCCCCATGATAGGTTGTGAAACAATACGCTTCTGTTAGATGAGGGGCCTGACTTAATACGAAGAATATTAAAGTTAACTGGATGTCAAACATCTGACAACACAAGTGATGCCTGCAGCCTCTGTGGAGCTGCATTTACTTACAATCTGCTTGCTGTGCTTATCAAAGGTTGCCTTGACGAAGAGTGCCCCAAGGGCGAAGCCCAAAGTGTCGTCGGTGTTGCCGATGCAGGTCTGCCAGCGTGGCGTGCAGGACTGAGGAGGGGACGCGAGCCGAGTGAGGACAAGTACACAGCCAGCCGGCACACTCACGGACTCGCTCACAGGGCACACGCGCACCTTCTTCGTCCCATAGAGACTCTCTAGCAGCTTATCCTGGGCGTTCTCGAAGCGCTGGTCCAGGCTGGACACTCCTTTCTGAACCAGGTTCCATATCATGTAGTTGTTCAGCAGGCTGATGGGCAGAATGGTGCCGGGGGGGAGGGACGGACGTGTAAAAAGTCTCACACAGGAAGCACAGAGATGCAGCAGCAGATCTAAAGCCACCTCACCTGTGGCTCGTCCTGTTGATGAGGTCGGACACCTGCTGAAGGTACTCCTTGGCATAGATGACTACAGGTTCAGTCTCGTTTAGCTCCAGTGGGGCCAATGCTGCTGACAGGTAGTCAAGCCATTCGATTGCAGGGGCCAGGGCCTGGGGGTGGGTTCAAAGGTCACATGTGTGCAGACACATGCAAATACACACCTGACCTACAGGAAACTTAATTCCCCCCTCCCCCCAGGCAGAACCAACGGATCTACAGCAATGTCTCAATCTGTCACCACAAGAGTGAAAAAAAATGGTTCCTGAGCAGGCTTGAGGAAATAGTAATAAAGGCCAAACGGAAATGGGGGTCTGTTAAGAGTGCATGAATTCAGCCAGAAAATAAAAGATAGGAGGTGTGAGAGGATGAGAGGGACAGAGAGAACAGAATAGCTACAAAAAGCATTTCACAGACTGCCCTTAGATCCAGCTGATGGAGAGGAGGGTCAGCCTACAGACTGGCTTTAAGTTCTATAGACGTCACACACAGGTGCACCTGCAGGTCAGCGATTGTCAGCTTGTGGTAGATCTTCTCTTCATCACGACGCTCATCCTGAGGGACTGTGATGTTTGCAATGGCTGTCTCCAATTCCAGGATCTGCTGCATCTGGGCCTGAGTGGAGTTCCGTTCGCCACCCAACAGGCAGCCCAGCTCCACCATGTAGTCCAGGTACGCCTTCAGTACCTGAGCAGCGCATGCAAACAATGACAAACACATATGCATGCACACATATGAATGTGTGCCCATACACAAATACACAGCTCACCTTCTCATTGGCTGTCTTGTTCAGGTAATAGTCACGAGACGGCAGGAAGAGTCCCGATTGGTCCACCTGAAAGGATATACATGACTCCATTTAACTGACAACAGCTGGATGTCTACTTCCCCAAATCCATGCTTAGTCAGTCTGGATCAAAAGAACGGACAAGGGAGCCCCCAGAAAGTACAGGTCCAAAAGACTGAGGATGGCACAATGATGCGACACAATAACAGCCCCAGCCTCATCATTAACATTCATTTGGTAATGAATGAGGGGTAAGTTTCCTCAGAAGTCAAGTGGCTTTTATTGTCGTTTCAACCATATACAGTACATAGCGAAATGAGAGCGTTCCTCCAGGACCATGGTGCTACATATAACACTACTGCGACACAGGACTACATAAGTGCAAGCGTGCAAAAAGTGCCTACATTGCAAAAACAGTGCGACATGAGAAGAGATAGAAGTAATGGAAGAGATGATAGTAGGTAAGATAGTGTAAAGTGCAATGGGTTGTGCAAAACGTTATTGAGGTAGTGGACTGTATAAAAGGTGTGTGTGTGTGTGTGTATATCAGTCTGGTCTCTGTTCAGAAGTCTGACGGTTTGGGGGAAGAATCTGTTGCAGTCTGGCAGCGAGGGCCCGAATGCTCCGGTACCGCTTGCCAGAAGGCAGGAGGGTGAAGAGTGTGTGTGTGATGGGTGCATGGGGTCCTCCACAATGCTGGTGACTTTGCGGATGCAGCGGGTGCGATAGGTGTCTGTGATAGAGATTTGGAGTGGCCGCTGTGTGCTACTGTCGCGTCACCATCTTGAAAAACATTGTCGCATAGTTCCACATAACGATGTTTGCAACTATGCTTTTGAGAAACATACCCAAGGACAGTAACTTATTGGTATAGAGGTCAGCCTGACCTGGATCACGTTACTGTTGGAGTTTTTTGGATCCACACTGACGCCGACGCTGAAGAAGGGCTGGGCCCTGTATGGCCCAGACACAGTCTTCAGAACCTCCATGAAGTTGTCTTTGTCCCATGGGCCAGAGATATTCCAGCCACCTATCTGCACAGGGCAAGATGAAGGCATGTCACCAGGTGTCCCCAAATCCCACAATGCACTTCCCTCCAAGCTCATGCAGGATTACTACAGAAAACTATGGAAAAATCTGGCAAGCCTGCATGATTAGCATTATCAGAATCGGTGTCAAACTCATGTGGTCAAAGCGGCACATTCATGCCAAAGGTCAACATTGAATGAAGGGCGGCCATGATGCACACGATACACACAACCCACCCTGCTGATAAGATCAATCAGAGGCTGAGCGCCCAGCTCCTGGATGCGCTGCTCATTCAGGCATGACAGGTAGTACTGACGGGTCTTTCTCTCAGCCTCACTGCTCGAGTTAAACGTGCCGTTCTCTGTTTTGGGGGACGGGGAGAGAGACAAGGAAAGGACAGTGTCTCATAGGGCAAGATAGCACATTCTGGCATAGCTTAAGCATCAAACGATCACCAAACCAACACCCCTTGCCAAGCTGCAATCATTTATTACATATCTGTTGAACATTTATTATAAAAAGAAAGGGTACCACATGTTCTCACTACACATGAGCCCAGAGGGGCAGTTCACATGTAGAAAATTGCCTAGCTATTACAATAGCTGCTGGCCTGCTTTACAAGTGTTCCACTCAGCTCCCTCTGCTGGCAGAATGTATTATAGCAGGTTCCTTGAGGGCAAAAACAGCAGTATGGATAACCGATTACAGCACTCCCTTCCCATGTGGGGGATCTGTCCTGTCAGAGAGGCAAGCCAGAAGCCGCATAGAATAATGCTTCTTGCCTACTGACTTACGTAATGAGAACAATGACACTGAAGTCCTGCCAACCAAACACAGGATTCGAGCTTCACATCCAACATCAGGGGTGCAGACTTGTTTTTATAGGCAATGCGGCAACTCCAGTAGCACCACTGCAGTCACTCACCCAGCAAGTGCTTCAGCACGGCCTGGTTCTGGTCCCAGATACTGTTGAAGGTACTCCAGCGTGACCTTCCGTCGGGCAGAGGATTCTTGCGGATCCAGCCCCCACAAGCATACCGATAGAAGTCCTGGCAAGGATCGACCTGCCGGTCGAGGGCTTCCGCGATCTTACTGGCCACGATTACGCAGGCTTCGGACAGGCACAAGGTGCGGCTGGGCTCTGCGGGACAAGGGCAAAAACGGTTGCCTTCCACTCCGGCGGCTGAGAGATGCAAAAGGAGCCGCGGCAGACACCTCACCTGTGCTGTACTGGAGCCCTAGGGCTACTACACATCCAAAAAGGGCGAAGGCAGCGACCAGCAACAAACCCAACAGAATCACCTCCAGCTGCGTCCTCCGGCCCAGTGGACCCAGGAGCTGGACACCCCCTTTCCTGAACCCCACCTGTTGTGGAAGGAAGCAAAGTTTCACATATTCTTCGGATCATATTCATAGCAGACTGCCCACCAGACCACTTTTCTCAATCTATTTATTATCTAGCCTTAGCACTATGGACTCGTTTTCATTTGCAGACACACTTAATGAATTTTCTTCCCCAGCTTTTCAGTGTGCAGAACTGCTGGTCACCGTTTCGCCATGACTAGCTGTACAAACTCCATGTTCACATACTACTTTACTAGAATTTACAAATAAGCTTTACTCCTGCCTCAGCGGTTTAGTTTATTCTGATGAACGAGATGAAAGAGGAGGATTCCGTGAGCAAAAGGTCTCAACTTCTAAGTTCATCCAGCCGTGGTTGATGAGGCATCTGCCATGATTTGGGCTAATGGTTTAATACACTCGCTGACATACATAGTGTTACTTTGGTACAGAGTTGCCAAGCACCCACAAATGGCTTACTGGACAATCATTCTATAGGACGGTTTGCCTTCTCTACGATGCATTACAAGTTTTTTTTTTTTTTTTTAACCGAGCCCAAGTATACGGCGATTACACATTACGTGAGGTCACATACATAACTTTATTCCAACAGAATATTACAGGAGAACACCGACAGATGCCCCAAAAATACCTGTGTACAAAAACGAAGATAAAATCACAATAGCTTTCTCTGAACAAAATTCTACCTGCAGCAACCAGATTGGAGTTTACTCCGCTATGCTACGAGCAGTTGACACAGTTTGAAGAGTAGATATCCAACCCTATTTAGGGAAGCTACTTATTTTCCCCACAAAAAGTGGAGGGTAGGGAAAAGCATGCGGAGCCCTTTCCAGACCGTCTTTACGTGAAATCTGCACCCGGCGTATCGGAGGGTTAACCAGGCTCTTAACTTAACCAGCGGCACTTGCTGTTAATTAGCGAAAACGGAGAAAATGCAAAGTGCAAAACAAATACTCTAAGCTTAAGGAATATTCAATTCAACTGTATAAGAGTAAATTCTTACCAACATTCTGGATGAGGCTTATTTCAGAGACCAGTTCGGAGCCACCGGCTCTCCCCGACTAAACTCTTAATTCGCGTTTAGCGATTTTGAACCGGGGAGCGCAATTAAGGGGGAGGGTCTACGATCAGGACTGAAGATAATTACGTTGTTTTATAAGGCTTGGTTACGGGGTTAAAGTTTGACAGAAGAAGTCAGAATCCAATGTTGACAATACTTTCCTTTCCTTTATTGCACAAACCGACTTACTATATTTAAGACCGTAACTGGACTCTCCAGCAGGCAGAAAAGGCGCTGTAAGAAACACGAGAAACTACCTCTAATTAGTTTAGACAACTGATAACCACAGATTGCGGATACAGGGTCAAAACCGTTCTTGTAGTCACAGCGTTATTTTACTCACTGTGTGTTTATGATCGGTGTGGATTGTGTATCTGTGTACGCCGTAACACTGACCTCCACGCAATCTGGAGATATTGCCCCGTCGGCAGGGAAATCTGCAACGTCGTCTTCGTCAAACGTTGCTCGTTTGTAGTTTGACATCTGCAGAGTGAAGGGGAGAGTGAACAGGATAACATGGAGAAGGAGGAGCGGAGCAAAGGGAAGAAGGTGCAGGAAGGTACACCCTTCAGCAAGGCGCAGCCTGCAAACGCACACCCTGCCACACTGACCAGTATCTGGGGTACCCTGTCATAACATATCAGCGTCAGTGTGCAGTTGCTGTATTAGTTATGAGACATTATCTGAGGAAGAGGAGTAGTGTAAACTGTGACGCACGCAGTTGGCGGGTGGAGTGGCCTGGAGCCCAGAAACACCCCAGACTCATTGGGGAACATCCATGTGTCAAAGATAGCCAGCCACCCACTGTCCTGTGAGCTGCCCTGAGCAGAGGTATCCCAGAATGCACCTGGGCCCTTGTGGGACTTCTCAGATTTTCGTGTTTACTCCAGCAGACTACACACACATACACACAAGCATGTTTTAACAGCAGCTCTGCTCTGGACTCAAAGTCACACTGACAATAACCCAAGATGCTGGTGAGGGTGTGACCGTGTGCCGCTGTGTCCGTGAGCCCCTCTTCAGGGTGGCGAGAGGAAGGGAGGGGTTTTCCCGACAGCAGAAACTCTCCCTGCGTGGAATGTGTCTGTTTGAAATGCTTTCCTGCTGAGTGTTATTGGAAGGAAGCAGCATTATGCGATCTGCCTGGCATGGGGAGACAAAACCCCGAGTCCCAAGCTGACGGCGAAGCTCTAAGGAGGGATGTGTGTGGCACACGTGCATTTCTGTTCGCTCACAGTCCCGGCACACAAGCATCTTCACATGCGTGATAATGTACCAAAGCTTTTAGTGGACTTGGTGTTCTGAATGTCAGTCACCTCACAGACATACTAGTCCATCACAGATCAAAGAATGAAATGGAACATTTGTGGGAGAACTTAAGTCTAACCCCAGGGCAGGGAGGGGCAGGAAATACATGATAAAAATAATAGGTACTTTATTGATCCCTGTGGGGAAATTCTCTTTATGCCTCCCCCTACTTGCTCTCTGTAGGTGAGAGCAAACTGGCTGTGAAGGGCAGCCACCCACAGCAGCATCCAGGGAGTTGGGGGTGATGAGTCTTGCTCAGTGACCCACAGATGTGCTGAAACCAGGCTCGAACCAGTAACCTTCCAATCACAGGCACAGGCTTTAGTAAAAGGTGTTATCCTTTCCACACCATCAGAGAAAAATGCTCCATTATACACTCTGTCTGCAGTTGTACAAAAGTGGACATGTAACACGTACCTTGAAACCTGAAAGATTCTGGAAGATGTTTGTAGAGGATGAATTATGGGATTATGGAAAGGAGCGGTCAGTGCATCTGACAAAATACAGATCCATTCCTAAACGGAAGCTCTGTGCTTCTTTCCGTCAGACCTATCTCCGATCAGTAAACAAAAGTCTCCCAATGGAGACATCTACTGATCTGAGATCATGTGTTGTGGAAAGAGTGCACGGCAGCCCTCTTCTCCTCAGACAAGCAGCACACTCTCAGCGTCTCACAAATGCACATCTACACACCTACGTTTAACGAAATACACAGATCGACTCCAAAGTGCTTGGACTGGGGCAGCATTTCAGTTACTCCCAAAGCAAGACATAATATTAAAGAAATCGATCCATTAAACGACACAGACAAATGCAATTGTTTAGCTGTGAGAATAACCAATAATAAACTAAGAGTATGACACATGCTTGACCTGGAGAGCTGCTGATAGGCAGGTGGGATATTACTCACCTACCTTAAAGACCTACACATGGCTTAGATATCGGGCTCCCTCTCCACGTGCTACAGTCATCAGGCAATGACTGTAACCGATGAGGGAAGCTCACTGCACATCACAGAGAAGGAAGAACAGAAGAAGCTGCAAAGAACAGGGCTCCCCTACACCACCCTATGACAGACAGTGGTGGGCCCATAGGGACAGTAAGTGGGCAGGACAGAGGGTGACAGACAAAGCACATAGCTACTGAGGGACGAGAACTTACAGGAGCGATGGAGATTGGAGACACAGCAGTAGTGAAATGGACTGCAAGAAGGATGGACCTGCTTGGATGTGGTAGAGACTACTCCTGGAAAGAACACATACTCAACCCTGTATGTTATAATAGGGGAGGGGGGGTCACACTTCTGAGTGTTTTACAATACAGACCAGAAGAGGAAACACCCAACCCTCTTCCCTGTTCCTTAGAGAAAACAAGAGCAAGAGAGAGAGCGAGAGGGAAGGCAAAGGAGGGAAGAAGGGGTCACCGTTTATTTATAAAGACTGTCACTATTTCTCTCTCTGCCTCACACACAATAAAATAGCAATGACCTTCGGCCCCACATTCAGAGTGCGCAATGACGTCAGCAAAAGCTTCGAATGAAATCATCTTCTTCACTCATGTAGCAATTCAACACTGCCATCTTCAGGTCTGTGATTAAAGAGAGCTATTAAGGTGAACAAAACGCTGCCGTTCCACTGCAGAAGGACCTCCCGCGCAAAACATACGGGCAATAATAAATGTGGAGTTTCAAGGGTAGCCATTAGGGGGCATCCTCCCTTTGCCAAATGCTACGCAGCATGAAGAGAACATTCTATTCTCTGCTGGAGTGATTTAGTTAGCCACTACAACGAGTAAATGAGAGAGCGGCTGGCTGTGAATGACCAGGCCTGCTGCCCCTTCATCATCAGAGCTACAAAGCTGCTATACCAACACCTCTTTACATGTGGAATATTGTGGTAGATATTCTCAAAGCGTGTGTATGTGTGTGTGTGACAGAGAATGTTCTCTGAAGGTGACAGAAATGACATCACTGAGCTCATTAATAGTCTCTCCCTCTCCCTCCTCCCATAGCAACCCCCCCTCCTGACTTACGTCATAAATAAGCAAAACTGCAGAGCGAGAGAGAGCTGCCTGGGATGGGCTCCAGGCCCCCCCGCAAACCTGACCGGGGTGAGGTGGAGGAAGAATGTGCAGAGGATGAGAGGGTAAGGGTGAGAGACGCCAAGGAATCGACGGGAGACAGCGTGGGAGTGCAGGGACGACGTGGAAACAGCAGGAAGGTGTCGTGGGTAGGCAGGGAGGAGGCGTGGGACAGGAGGGAACAGGAGTGGAACAGGAGGGAGGGGGTGCCTGAGAGAAGGCGG
>JAODLD010000042.1:470351-482428 GCA_026781065.1 Mormyrops boulengeri | reverse complement strand
TGGTGGCGGGGGGGGCCCCGGGGGGCAACGGCCGGCCCCGGGGGGGCGGGGGGCCGCGCCTCCCGGGGGGGGGGGGGGGGGGGGCGCGGAGCCAGGGGGACATGGGAAGAAAGGGCAGGGGGAGAAGCGGAGGATGACTGAAAATAAAGAACAGAGGGGGTCTGAATGTTCTGAAAAGGAGATGCCAGAAAAATACGATGAAACAAGTCAAGAGCATAATTCGAGATGAGCTTTATTGATGAGCTTTAATCAGTAATAAACATTTTTATGTGTGCTGCACACTCCTGTTACATTCTCTAATACGTCTGACACAAAGGCTGCCCTCCCTCTATCCTGCATCCTCCCAGTGAGGCAGATCGCCTTCCCCGGCTGTGCGCTCCTTTAGGCCCGCTTTCGCAAATCGCTGACAAGGTGAGCAAATCCTTGGAAACAAATCGATTGTTATAAACAAATATACCAACAAGCTGATGCACACGCAACACCTGCCGAACTTTGCCTCCCGCCATTCGGTCCGTCTCTCTCGCTTCTCCCCTGTCCCTCTTTCTCCTCCGCTCCATCCTTATCTCCCATCTCCCTCTCTCCTCCGCCTCCTGACCACTGCAGTGCGGAGTTGGCAGAATGCTAAAGACCCGAAAGATGTGGGGTCAGGGGCACTGAGCAGATCCCTGCTCGAGTGCCGTTAGCGGCTACGTGCTCGACAGGCCCGGCCAGCTGCCGGCTCCTTGTGTCTGTCACAGATGCTGTCACTCGCCCCATCTCACTGCGGTGACACAGCTGTACCTTGTCCTGAGCCTCTCCTCGTGGATCTCGCAGGTCGTGCCACCTCGCGTTGAGGCAGCCCCCGAACTTCAGGAGAGGTCCAAACAGTCGCCATGCGGAGTCTGCATTTACTCACACTGCAACCATCCACTTATGATATTCAGTTAACACACCATTAGAGGAGATTCTAGGGACTCTCGGGGCCCTAGGCAAAAAACTCCATGAGGCCCTCCAACTCCCCCTCCCCTGACATGGTAAAATTAATTACCTTAATTTTACTGTGAAGTATAAATTAATAATGTCAACAAAGAAAATTTAATAAACACAAGACCTTCATTTTCACTTTTGTGAAGGCAGAATACATATAATACATTATAACGTGCTATGCAATCGACCGCCCTCAGGGGGCCCCCTCCCAGCTGGGGCCCCAGGTCATTGCCTGCTCTGCCTGTTCTGTTACTGTGCCTCTGCACACCATAATATGCTTGCCCAAAACACAGGTTTAGAACAACGTCATACCATCACTCATAGCATATTATTAAATATTAGAATGACATTAATAAAAGGTCAACATAAATAGCAGGCACACTGCTGGGCTGCTCACTAGGGGGGCTTCAGTGCAACAGACAGCTTTTATCATAATGCCATAATTATCTTTTCTGGTAAATACACCACATAGCTGATCATGAACCCTGGTCTGTTCCTGCTTGCTGATATCCGGAAAAACTGATGAAATAAGTCCAGTCTTCCCAGTGCATGAGTGAAATGACAGCTTAGTCCATTTAAAGGGAAACCATCAGCATCAACGGGCATGTGTCCCACCCCCAACGCCCCCCCTCCCCGGCGTTACCATGGAAACCCCATGCTCCAGAACGATGAGTGCTTCAGCCTATGTTACTGCGCAGCAGAAACACGACGCTGTGATGGAGGCACCGATACAAATAACATTAAACAATAAAAGACCTGGTGTACCGGGGGAGCTTTACGACACCCCACCTATATTCAATGCAAATGACGCAAATATGGAAGACCGATTACGCAGAAATCCTACAGGATGCATGAATCGCAATAAATGCAAATGCCGCTGAAAACAGATGAAAAAAAACGGGCTAGTATGACGCGAAAATGCTTATTCTTACGGAGAAAAAAAATGTCCATGGTTAGACTGCGGCTAATTTAACTATGTATTAAGCAACTCATAATTAACACCGTTTGTGAAATATTTACTTTGTAACGTATAAAGAGAACTAATACCACATATTACAGGTTTATAACACATCAGATACGAACCTATTATCACAATGATTAGGAAAATGGCCACATATGAGTGAGTGTATATATATGTATGTGAGTGTATGTGTGTGTGTGTGTATGTGTGTGTGATTTCGATTCTTATTGTTGTGGTTATTTTCATCTGAAGTAAGTTCCGTTTTTTAACAAAAACCCCTGGGAAGCCACATTAGTCACATTCAAATTCTCAAGATGAAATGATAAAATACCTGCATGTTCCCACGAGCCTGGTTAGTTGTAGCTTATGCATTTAGATAAAAAATATTTTTTAAAGCGCAACACGTTTCACTATCACGCAGAAAAGGCCGTTTACACCCCCCCCCCCCCCGCTCCCCCCGACCCCCCCAGAAAAAATAACAGACGGAAACAAAACCTTGCAAAACAGCTACGATGTCGGGCTGGGCAGCACGTTTACAGCTAACCTGTCATCTCGTTGTCTCAAGCATCATGCACGCAGGGAGCAGTCAGGACCCCTATGTCACCCCGGAATGATGGGAACCACATCTTATCCCGGGATGATCTCACCTCGTTCCGCAGGTCCTGCAGCGCTACGCTCATCGTGCGCCCGGCTCCGGTCACTGTACGGCCGCCGGAGACCCCTCCGCCTCATCAGCAGCGATCAGATGCCTCATTCTGCTCGTTCAAGCAGAGCGTCCGAAAAGCGATCATTAAAGAGAACCGTGCACAGCCCGTAGGAGCTGTTCTGCGTTAACGGCAGCACGGGCGCAAAATGAGACAGTGAACAGATCTCCGTGCGTCTGCTCGCCTGGCGTCAGGTGTGGACACGTTGGGGGAGGGGGCATCAGCAGATGCATTGTGTTTGACGGGATGGGCTACATCAGGAAACATTAGTGGGCTAGTCACAAAGCAAAAGGACGCCTGGTTTCGAGTAAACAATGTGTATATGACGCTGAATATCACACACGGTTCCTGTAGCGAATACTTTCGTTTTATTTTCAATTATAATTAAAAACACAATATTTTAATTAGGAAAACGACTTTTCATGTTGAGGTTTAGAAGCTCTGAGATTTTTTTAGCCAAATGAAAATAACTGATACTAAACCTTGACTGAAGAGCCTTGCTTCTTCTTGCATCTTTGATAATATAATATAATATAATATAATATAATATAATATAATATAATAGGGCCAATCAATTCTTTATGCAACAACGGCTAATGCCGGTGGCGCCATCTTCTGAGGGGCCGCTGAACTACCGATCGGCTGCCAAACTGAAACTGGGCGGTGATGTTTGCCGGCGCCCCAGCGGTTAAATTTGCCTGGGGCGCTACATCGGCTTCGCCTGTAATATAATATAATGGCACAAGTAAATAGATTAACACTGTTCCTGATTGTCTGACCCGCGGTCATGTTCAAGACACGGATGTACTGCACTGATTTTTCTTCAGTAGACTCTGATCGGTTTTCAGCTGAGACACGGACATGCGGACTGGCACGGAAGTCATGTATCGGGAGGTTGTGCTACAGGCGTAAAAGCCCAGGATATGCCTGGCTGACAGTAGTGCAGTCTGTACTGTATAAATGTCAAAATTGCATCGTTTGTGTGATTCATACTTTATTTGCACTTAATAAACAAAGAGCAGCAGCAGCGCTGAGTGACGCTATAGTAACTGTGTACCGACGCCATGTGGCATCAAAATGGAGACTGAGCAGACGCGGACCCTTGGGGAACGTGTGGCAGGACAGAACGACGTGAGGCCCACTCAGCTCCCTGGCTGACCCCCTCCCAGCCAAATGCCCTACCCCCCTCCCCGCCAGCTGCCAGCTAATGAAAATACACTCTGGGCCGGAGAGACTCAGGGCCTTGCAACAGACAAAGCAAAACAACACAAATGTTTGAAAGACCAAAAACAAACGATGGACCAAGACTGGGTGTCAATCAAGCGGGGGTAGGGGGCAGCTATAGGTGACATCATCAGCTAAATCCTTGTTAATGTTTATATTCTGTTATCATAAGCAGAGCTGTATTTAAAGACTATATTGCACTATAACACTTATACATGCAGTAGTTTTAAATAGGTTTATTCTCTTTTTTAATTTACCATGAGACACCTACCTCCATTTTTTCATACCCAAGAAGCAAAGAGGATGTCAGCAGAGCAGGAAGGTTCAGGAGCACGAAGGTCCAGGAGCAGGAAGGTCCAGGAGCACAAAGGTCCAGGAGCATGAAGGCTCAGGAGCAGGAAGGTTCAGGAGCAGGAAGGTTCAGGAGCACGAAAGTTCTTGCTATCTGCTTGCATTATGGGGAGCCCTTTCAGCAGCATTTTACTCTCTCTGTCAAACATACTCTTTTTTCATGTGGTGCACACACACACACACACACACACACACACACACACACACATAAATGTAGAATTGGCCTCTTCCTGTCTTCCAGGAATGCTTATATTATGTTATGGTCCTGACATCACCAAAGAAATGAACAGAGGCGTTGTCATAGTATTTCCATAGCAACTGTCTCCAGTACTATGAAGGCGGGAGCCACTCCACAGAGAGATTAGAGGAGGGTGGACGTTCATGGTGAATAATGAGGATGAAGGGGAGGTACTAAACGCCCAGCTGCAGATTTGTCAAGATGTTTTCTCTTTGCATTTTATCCTGTATTTGCTACACAAGCAGTTGGGACTGCATGTGTGTATTTAAAATTACTGTACGTACATTAAATTTGATGCCAACATTTTGATTGTACAAATACCGTTTTGTGAAAATTTCTGCCAAACTGTTTGTCTAAACTGTATATCAAAATATCAGTTCAGGAAAGATTCTTGCACTCCAGAATGCCCTAAATTCCTTTATTATGTAAAAAATTGTATTTTCTGTGTCATGTGTGTGCTTTTTTCCAAATGGCCACGCTGCGCACTGTTGTTGTCTATCTGATGATGCTGTGTAGGATTTGGACCATATTTTCTTGTCATTAACTAATTAATTGCTTTAGTTAATTAATTAACTAATTGCTTGAGAAATCATTTTAACCAGTGCAAAAGCTCTGTGCCCAAACTTAAAATGACTCAAATAACAAATTGATGCTTTATTTTGAATTGTACTAGCTCACCATACTTGGGGGTCAGACAGCCTTGTTTATCATTTTCTCTTGTCTTCTGCCGGCATTTTCACCCAGACTATTACTGTGCTCCTATATTACACGCATTTGAGTCTATCTGTGACACTGTTCTATCAGGTTCTACCCTGCGTTCCATCTCATGTTGCAGCTTTTCAATAGTTGGTAATGCAAAGTGTTCTTATTTTTAAGTATGGCTTGTTTACGATTTAATCGGGTTAGAAGATAAAAATGAATATATTTTATGGTTAAATTTTAAATGTTGTTCGTGCACAACGCGCTGTAGTCCAACGCGCTGATCCACGCACATTGCTTTCACCAGCGAAATGTTTCTCTATTTCTGTTGGAGTTTTTTATCACCACCGTGTGGATGAAAACAGTATTACAGAGAAATTCAACGCCAGGCGGACACAGCATCGT
The DNA here is from genome assembly GCA_026781065.1 of Mormyrops boulengeri. Lineage (NCBI taxonomy): Eukaryota > Metazoa > Chordata > Actinopteri > Osteoglossiformes > Mormyridae > Mormyrops > Mormyrops boulengeri. The sequence goes on along the minus strand of JAODLD010000042.1, from coordinate 476,880 downwards.
ACCGAATATTGGGGGGGGGGGTTCTTACAGAGGGGTTAATCTTATCATTAACCAATGATACATTTTAAATCTATGAGTGACGGGGGGGGGAGGAGGCACTCCAGGGGCCAATCAGCTCTCAGCTGGGGCCGGTGCCTCTGTGGCCCCGCCCCTATAACCAGCCCTGCTGTGGATCTATCAAGGCTCCTTGAGAGAGTTACATCTGAAGATGAATGGGACCGTTGTTCTAAGATATGAATTAGTTCATAAATTGCCTGACAACTTTTTGTCTAGCCCACTGTATAGCCATGCACTTGTTTTCGGGAATTTCATGCTATGCTGAGAAGTCAGGCTGGAGCAAGCAAATGCCCATTTGCCATGTCCTCTGCTTTATGACAACTTCTGCTCAAGCTACTGAGCCTGTTTTTTTTTTGAGAGGCAAGGCCTGTCTTGAGGCACAGGTTGAAAAGTGGGACTGCGCTTTATAAACGAGGCCCTGCTTTCATCCACTGTTTGGCTTAGCTGCAAGACGGCCTCTGTGCTCAGCCAGTGATGCCTGGCAGGGTGTCAAGTTTCCAAGCAATGAAGGACAGAACAAAGAAAGACGGGCTGCAGGATGCCACAGTTAAAAGGCAGCTCCTAAATAGCCAGGTGCAAGTCTTCAATCTTATCTGTCCATCTAGGGACACCTGGTACAGTCCTAGGTGTGGAGAAGGTACTACATGCATAGGATAGAGTCCATGCTGTGGAAATCCAGTTTCGTTTAATTTCATTTAATTATCCAGTCTCGATTAATTTATTTAGCAACTTCTTTTATTCAAGGTGACATAGCAACTGAGAAAGCAGGGTTAGACAGTGCCGGGAGATACTGAGGGCCAGGGGCCCAACAATGAAATCACTGTGCTGAACGCAGGATTTGAACCAGCAACATTCTGATCACAGGCACAGTGTCCTAACCCGTTGAGTCATACACCACCCTAACCCAGTACACATGTGAAACATGGTAAGCCCAAATATCAATAAATTTTGCTACCACGTTTTAATTAACAGCATTAGTTAATATTATTGAGCAGTAATTCATTCAAATACTGGGCATTTGTATTTCAGTACCTGGGTCAGTCTTCAGTGCTGTGATAATGTGACAATGACCCAAGCTGTGGATGATCATACAGAATGAGCTTTTTGTTAATGGCGTAACATGTGCTGTGTACAGTCACCATCATCCCCAGGATGTATGACTCCACCCACCGCTGACCCTTTCTCAGAATTCGCATCTGTACTATTTGTAATAATACTATCTATAGATCAGATTGACTTGACAAACAATATAAATACTTTAAAGGGGCTTTTTCCCAGAGAAGGTGTCACAGTGACAGGGCAGCCACCAGGCCACAGACTCCTCAAACTGGACAAGCTTCCTGTTCTGTGAATTAAGGCTGCATGAAACTGTATGTGAAGATAAGTATGTGTCAGGGTCACTATTTGAGCATAAGTGTATGTATTCTTTCCACAAGATAATAATAATAATAATAATAATAATAATAATAATAATAATAATAATAATAATAATGTGCATTTTAAATAGGTTTTATCCATGTTTTGTGAAGGTGTGTTTCCCTGATTCACACACCAAACAATGGATATTAAACAATACGAAAACTGATCCCAATAAAACTAAAAAGCAAATAAAAGCAGGTTTCTGAATATATCCTCTACTGCTTGGGTCTATATGTTATGTCAGTGCTTGCCAAAAATACGTCCTTTGTCACAAATGTATGTAGGCTGTGTTTATGTGTTTCACTGTTAATATTCACAAAACTTTCACAAAGCCAGTGTGCTGCGTCAATATACACTGCAAATGTCGTGCATCTTGGTCACTTCTTATCAGCTGGCTGATACTATTTCCCAAAACAACAGTTTTTCCCAAGAAAGCAGTTCACTTTTCTCAAGCAGTACTCAGCATTTTGTCTGCTTGTCCTGTTTAGGGAGCTTGCGTCTCTTGGTTGACGGAGTCCCGAGTCTCCCACGAGCTCGTGGTTTTCTATACTGGCAGTTCGTCTCCGACTTCGTGGTTTGATTTAGGTTGCGTCTTATTTCCGTATTCGCGGTTTTGTTCAGCCAGGACCCCGTTTCTGGATTTGCAGTTTTGTTTTCCGGTGTCTTGTTTCCAGATTCGTCGTTTAGTTCAGGCGACATTTTATTCTAGGTTATTACTTTCGTTTTGGTTTTCTTGTTTTTTTCTTTCAGCTTCTGTTCCTTGGTTCCCTGTTCTGCTTGGTTTAATTTCCAGCAGCTGGATCCCTCTTTTCGCACCTTTTCCCAAAGCTGTCGATCTGGCCAGCATCCCCAGGCCGCTTGTCTGTTTCCTGCAGTTCCTTTGCACTGGGGGAACTTGACTGTTGAAAATTTGGTGGTTAGGACTGTCCAGTTCAGGTTTATTTGCTTAAGTACTGAAGTAAATAAAATGAGATTTTATCAAGTACCTTGAGTCCTTACAAACAGTTAGAGTTTTGGTTTGAAGGCCAGAGCTCTCATGACCAGAAAGGAATGGAAATGTAGCATGACAGCATGATGCATTTATTCTCTAATAATATTAATAATATGAGTAGCTGCAGAGCCTGTCAGGGGACAATGCCTGGAATGAATATGGAGTCTCCAGAAGGTCCTACAAGAATGTCCAAATGAAATGAGAACGTGTCTATGAAAGCTCCTCACATAATCTGTGGCAGACAAGTCACATGCAATACGAGAAATATGTTCTATTGAAAAACATGAGAAATCCTGCCTTGTAAAGTAAACAAACCTGTGAGCATCCTTTCATCTTCTTCATATAGACGAGGAATTTTCCATTCAACATGTTTCAAACCCATTATCTCGCCGACATTCACATATCAAGTACATTGAGTCCTTACATGACAATTATTATTATTTGATGGAATATTTCCCCTAAAACATGGGTGCGTGTTTCATGTAGTACGTTTCAGTGGAATTCTACATGTTTTTTTATTACCCTTTATGAATCAAGTGCAACATAAAGCGTCTTTGGACAAAAGCGCATAAAATGAGTCACAATCCGCAAGTGTGGTTACAGAATCCGGCCTTGAGAGAGCCTGTGGCTGCCCTGCTAGGCTGCCCTGACTCCTCATTTCAATGGCAATTAATCACCTTAAATGAATTTAGAGAATATGAGGACCATGATAGCATTAGTAGCAATGAGTGCTATGAATTAGTGTGGCAGGATTAGTAAGAATACTCTTTTCCCGGACACACCCACCCACAGGCGCTTGCTGAAAGTTTAGCAGACCTTAGTTTAGCATTTTGTAACTTTTAAAAATACAAATTTCCCTCCTTTTTATTATAAATTGTTCATATTTTACAACTATAGCTGCGTTCTTTTTTCTTTTATATTTGTGACATTCTATGAGTGGCAGCGTGCCCCCTTTTTCGTCTCACCAAATATGACAACCCTAGCAAGAATGCTGTGAGGTACCGTGCTAGAATCCCACCAGCCCGTATTGTGTACTGGGCAGGACATGGCTCACACTTAACCCAGGGACTGGACAACCATGTTTTCATGACTTTATTTTGCCATTGAATAAAGGGCTTGCTAAATAAATATGAATGTAGGAGCCTTGTCATGGTCAGTGTTAGCAAGAATGCGATAAGCTTACAGGGTGATGTTAATACACCGTGGACCAGGAGACCAGCATTAGCATGTGTGTTGTGATAGCTACGAGGGTACTAACCAGCTCCCCCTCTGTGGGCAGGGACCACTGACCCAGCATGGCAAGCAGATTTATCCGAATTCCAGCATGGGCATGGGTAGAGACATGGAGGCCACTGTGTACCCCTCAGTTAGAAACCGCATAACCAGCCAGTCTTAAAAGCTGAAAGAGGAATCGTTTGATTTTTCCATTTCCAGTGCAGAGTTTTTACTGTGAGTAGTGCTGTGGAGATGTAGACAGCTTGGCGCCGGCTACAGTAACAAATGGAAGCAAACTTTTAAAAAATCAATAAAGATTCACACTGCTTCTCATGTATTGTGGCTGAGCTGCTGGCTCTGTTCAGCTCAAAGTGCTGACCCAGCCTAATTGCAGCGCTGAAGGACCTGCAGCCTCCTGCCTTTCAGGAATGACACCCAGCTGCTGAATCCGGGTTCATGTGGTTTCTTCAGCGTTACGTGTGAGAAATTGGTGAATCACTGTGATTCAAGTGATACACTCATAGTGGTTCGTTCAGCCTGGTCTTTCTATTTGGCTCTCTTCTGTATCAGGACTTTGATTATTTTAAGTGTTACATATGACTTACTTTTCTAAAGTGGAGAATTACTCAAGAACATAGCAAGTTCTACTCCTGTGGCCTTCATACTTCCACGATAAGCTCAATGCACGGCTGGTAGTTTGTGCAAAATCTGGTGTTGTTTGGCGATCGATAGGCTTGCGTGTGAATGACAATATACAGCCGGCAAATCAAAGATAGCTTTTAGGAACTGTGTTCCCCACAGATTGTTCACATTTTAGCTTAGAAAAAATACAAACTTCAGAAACCCTTTCAGGTACTGTACTAAAGTTGTTGGTTTTTAATTTCAGTCCATACATTCCGTACTCTTTCAGTAAAATATATAAAAGCCAGATTATCGTTTGATATAACATTTGTATTTCCTTGTACAAAAAGAGAGTTGTGCCTAAATGTAAATTATTAAGGCCTACAGTTAGATGGCATGATGTAACAGCTGTTAGTAAATGGACACAGCCGATAAGACATGCGAATGGTCACAGCTGAAGGGTGCTTGTAAGTATAGTCAGGATGGCAAGTGCAGAGCTATTGTATTAGGAATCTGGTCCATTCGCAGGTGGAAAGGGTATTTCGAGGCACTGCACGCTCCCACGCATCATTAAACCAAACATTTCAACACGTTTTTGTCCACAGTAAAAAATGTAAGTTAAAAAGTCCTAATAAAATGGTTAGGGTTTGGGTTTGAAGGCCAAAACTCTCATGACCAGAAACCAGTGTGCTGCATCAATATACACTGCAAATGTCGTGCATCTTGGTCACTTCTTATCAGCTGGCTGATACTATTTCCCAAAACAACAGTTTTTCCCAAGAAAGCAGTTCACTTTTCTCAAGCAGTACTCAGCATTTTGTCTGCTTGTCCTGTTTAGGGAGCTTGCGTCTCTTGGTTGACGGAGTCCCGAGTCTCCCACGAGCTCGTGGTTTTCTATACTGGCAGTTCGTCTCCGACTTCGTGGTTTGATTTAGGTTGCGTCTTATTTCCGTATTCGCGGTTTTGTTCAGCCAGGACCCCGTTTCTGGATTTGCAGTTTTGTTTTCCGGTGTCTTGTTTCCAGATTCGTCGTTTAGTTCAGGCGACATTTTATTCTAGGTTATTACTTTCGTTTTGGTTTTCTTGTTTTTTTCTTTCAGCTTCTGTTCCTTGGTTCCCTGTTCTGCTTGGTTTAATTTCCAGCAGCTGGATCCCTCTTTTCGCACCTTTTCCCAAAGCTGTCGATCTGGCCAGCATCCCCAGGCCGCTTGTCTGTTTCCTGCAGTTCCTTTGCACTGGGGGAACTTGACTGTTGAAAATTTGGTGGTTAGGACTGTCCAGTTCAGGTTTATTTGCTTAAGTACTGAAGTAAATAAAATGAGATTTTATCAAGTACCTTGAGTCCTTACAAACAGTTAGAGTTTTGGTTTGAAGGCCAGAGCTCTCATGACCAGAAAGGAATGGAAATGTAGCATGACAGCATGATGCATTTATTCTCTAATAATATTAATAATATGAGTAGCTGCAGAGCCTGTCAGGGGACAATGCCTGGAATGAATATGGAGTCTCCAGAAGGTCCTACAAGAATGTCCAAATGAAATGAGAACGTGTCTATGAAAGCTCCTCACATAATCTGTGGCAGACAAGTCACATGCAATACGAGAAATATGTTCTATTGAAAAACATGAGAAATCCTGCCTTGTAAAGTAAACAAACCTGTGAGCATCCTTTCATCTTCTTCATATAGATGAGGAATTTTCCATTCAACATGTTTCAAACCCATTATCTCGCCGACATTCACATTAAGCTTAATCCTGAGGGAACTGCTGTTTGCTGATTATGCAAAATTGATTCCTGAGGGGTGAGTCACAAGTAGGTACGTGTGATCAGTAATGCAGAATGCTCTTCTGCGCTCCGTTCGATTTGCTTGAATGAATTTAATGTCTTTGATGAAAACCAAACATATTTGCGTGGCATAAATGATCCCACATGAACCTGACCAGTGGTTAGAAGATGGGTGGTTGAATGAAGGTCATTTAGATAGGAATCAACACTAATAATCTAATTACTGTATGCAAGGGCGTAACTTTGGCTGGAACATTGGGGGGGTTGAGGTCTCCACCCATTACTGGGGAGACATGATTATAGGGGGATTGTATTAGCTGGTTTTGATTTATTGGGGGGGCTGGGCTACCGGCCGCCCCCCCCCCCCCCCCCAGAAAAAAAAAAAAAAAAAAAAAAAAAAAAAAAAAAAAAAAAAAAAAAAAAAAAAAAGGACAAAAAAAA
>JAODLD010000042.1:450005-464427 GCA_026781065.1 Mormyrops boulengeri | reverse complement strand
CCACCCCCCCCCACACCCACACACACACACACACACACCCACACCCCCACCCACACACACACACACACACACACAAGCACACACACACACACACACACACACACAGACCCACACACACACACACAGGTTTGTCATCATATCTTTGTGGGGACTCTCCATTTATTTCTATGGGGAAAACTCTAATCCCAACATGACGACCTTAACCCCAACCCAGCCCTAACCTTAACCATAAGTAACCAAACAAAATTCCAGACTTTTGGCATTTTTACTTTTTGATTGCAATCACAGATCTTTGTGGGGACCAGAAAAATGGTCCCCACAACGTCAAAATAACTGGTTTTTACTACATTGTGGGGGGCATTTGGTCCCCCACAATGTAATATAAACCTAATCCACACACACACACACACACACACACACACGACCTTTGACCTCAAAACCAGTTTAAGGCTGCCTTTCTACCATATAATTTTCCCCATCCAAATAATTTAACTCGCACCCTCTTCCAATTCTTATTCTGCAGTTCTGTAGATATATTGATATTAAATGCCCTATTTGCATGTCAGTGTATATATTACCATCAAACTGGAGTAGTATCATTCTAGGAATCTGTGATCTCAACAAAGACAGAGTCAGCATTTGTGTTCCTAAGGTTCTCTATGATTAAATCGCTTCCAAATTGCTCCTGGATGTGTCACATGACCCCTCTGCTCCACAGAGAGACTCCGGATTGCAAATGCAGTATTTCCCAGGAGAGGGCAGGGTCGATAAGAGGTACTTTCCCTACTATGGCAAGAAGGCTCACGTAAGTAGCTCTCTTCCGCGATTTTTGGACACGCCCAGGAAGAGCTTGTGACGTGCGTGAGCTGAGTGTCTGTGTCCCCCACAGCCAAACTACGTCCAGCCCCTGGTGGCGGTGAAGCTGCTCCTGACCAAGCAGGACTACAACACGGAGCTGGTGGTGGAGTGCAAGGTGGAAGGCAGTGACCTGCGCAACAATGACGACCGCGACAAGTTCCTGGGCCGCGTGACATTCCGCTTGAAGGTCCTAGAGTAGAACCCACCAGCAGGAGGTGCAGACAAGCCACAAACACACACACACACACATACACTGCCAGAGAACAGTCCCATTCCCTCCTAGCCACCTGAACAAGGCCACAATCGTCGTCGGGATGGCGTGCCACATTAGGGACCTGTACATAAGTGTGTCTGGTGCTGCCACTCGCTGTGATCTTTACAATTTTGTGACGTGCAACCTGTTGTATCAGTGGTGTTTATCTATGTACATATTTAATCGATATTTCTGACCATTGGAATAAATCTAAGGAAGAAATTAAGCAACAATATGAATTATTTAAAGAGAGAAAGAACTTTAAAAAAACAGTTGTACTGGGCTGCCATCTGAAGAAAATGATTTTTTAACTTCTGCAAAATGTGGTTTGTGCAGATGCCTTAAGACCTGTATGGAAATAGAACTTGTGAAATAAAAAAAAAATCCATTTAAAAAAAAAAAAAAGCAAGTTATGTGTCTTTTGCATTCATCTGTCGTGATAAAACGCACGATGTTTGATATGCGATGGTACAGATACAGACACGCTTCGCTGTTCCTGCTGCCTGCCGTTCGTATGCTTCACCCGTTCAAACACGAAGAAAATTCTGACATATTAATGTAACGTTGCTGTTATTGAACTGCTTTTCATATATGTGCATTATCGTTAACATTATACACTCTGACAACGTATGCCCAGCTCATTTCATATCACACGCACACGATATGAATGAGAAGAGAAAACCGAAGGGCGTTTTAATCTCATACTTCAGCATCGCGCGTCGTCTGCTGTTTTGGGTTATACATGCTTTAAAATCACATTAAAGCAATTTATTGTAGATCTTCAGTTTAGGCCTGTTTTTCAAACTGTCACCCGAAATGTTAATGATTGCAAGAGACATTACCCCATCCTGGTTTGTTGTGTAGATGTTAACATAGACGCTGAATATTTATTCACAGATTAATAACAAGTATGCAGAATTAAACATAGGCCTACTAGTTTGATTGATAATTGGAACTTATAACTACTGAACTAAGTTGTAACGTAGTTCTTGAAACTAACCGTACATACCTTGCAGCACACCGACTTTATCTAGTAAATAATGCGTTTTATTGTATGACATGATTTCCATCCAGTAATACTGCAGGCTAACCAACGCCACACTGACATCACATTGCATTCATTAAAGCAAAGCGTGCTTCCTTTGGAATCTGACAGTGAAAAAAACGTTGTGTGAAAAAAAAGTCTTGACTTTCTGTGTTCTGTGTTTGATGGTCTCTCTGATCCACCTCCGCCATGTCGATGAAATAGCTGAATCAAAATGGACGGACCCGTGGACCATGTGTAGTACCAGCCATCCAACACAGGGTGGCATCAAATCTTCAAATGATTCAGAACTTGTACAACATTTGCGCAGCGCCAGTGCAAAGACGCCCAAGTCCCTGAAACAAAATGCGTGTCAGTTTAATGTTCACATTCCGCGTCCTTTGAACGTAACGCACATCGTGCCTGGTTCACCACTGAACTGTAGGGAGCTCATAGATTTATTTGAGCTTAGGCTTATTATCTGGAAAAGTATAAAGGAGTTTCGTTCAATAATATGTCCAGTGGTGTTAATACATTTACTAGAAAATCATCCGTCAGTCATTGGTTAATAAAATTGCTAACAAACTGACCAGGTACTACAATACTACAAAACCACAATATATGCAGATACAGAAAATCTGATCCACTTTTATGCTTTAACACCCCGCTGCTGTGGGTGTTGGATAAGCACTGTGAGCAACCTCTTTGAACGACTTTCTGTAGTAACATGGAAGTAATTTATGCATACGTTCAGTGCTGTGTATAGAGGGCTAGCACAAGCGGAATTTGATGTTTACACTTGGGGGGGCGGGGGCAGAAAACCCACATCCTGCTTACTTTATATGTTAACGCACGTAGCTGATACACACATAACCTATTATTTGGTCTACCTATAGGGTACCAACAAACCGCTAATGCAAAGGTGCAAAGTACCAGCATAGAACATCGGCGATGACACTAATTAGGGAAGAATTGCTGTTCTGCGCCCCCTCCCCAAACCCCGCCCCTGAGGGGGTACGTAATCGAACCTAGAGGGGCGTGGCCTATGGTGCGAAAGCCCTACCCCCGGTGAATTTTTTTGGGGTTACACGGAAAATTTTGCGTGATCGTCGGTTATAGAGAAACGAGAACCTAGAACTATAAAAGTTGGGCTCTTTCAGTCGTTCAGGCAAAAGGGGGCAGGTGTTACGGTTTTATTATTTATTTTGTACTTTTGCATTTACTGTACGGTGTCCTTGAGTGTCTAGAAAGGCGCCTATGAATAAAATGTATTATTATTATTATTATTATTATTATTATTATTATTATTATTATTAGGCGTGCATGCAAGCACTCCCTGCGGTTGCTCAGTACATTTCTATTACTCCCCGGTACCCGGATAAAGTGAAATGAGTTCATAAACACGACACATCTTTTATTGAACACAACCTTGCTCCAGCCATCAGAGAACGACCAGTTTGACTAGGCTACATGTTACAGATGAGCAGGAGATCGCATCAAAAACATAAGCATTGGAACCAATGACAGCTGGTGAGCAAAATTTTTGAAGCAACCTCCCGTATAATTTCAGACCTGATCATACACTGTTAGAAAGAAGGGAACAGCCCTGGTATAGTTTTGTACCTGATGGTACAAGCAACATTAATGTACCACCAATGATACAAAAATGTTCATCAAAGTAAATTTCTGTACCTTAAACGGTACATTTACCTACAGATAAAAGGTATAACTGGCAGACCCTTGAGGGTGCAACCCCAGTGACAAGTAACTGTACCCTCAAATGTACAAATTGGTACTTTTTCTGACGGTGTATATTAGTCATTATATTAAATATATTAAAATATTCAGTGCACTTTAGTCCTAAACATTTTCCTTTGGTTACTAATTTCAGTCCAGTGTAGTCCTGTTTCCGGAGCCTTACGTGATTATTATGCTTACAGAGCGATGCTGACAATTTTTTTAAAGTTTACAGCAGGTGCATCCTTTTCTGTAACAGAAGCAATATAGAAATACAAGTAAAACTGATGGAATGTCAACTCCCTGCAGACCTAGCATTCTTTGTTGTCAACTTTCCTAACGTTTTCACTCCAATCGTGTGCCCTAAACGCCAGCTCGTATGGACTCAATCTCACGGCTTACATTGTTTCTGTGTTTTGCTAACTGCATGGAAACTCACTTGGGCTGGCACTTTCAGCGTGAAGGAATAAAACAGCGCAAGTGTGTGCATGACTGGGCAGACTGAATAGCACTGCTCCATTCGGTAGGTTTATAAGGCGCCATATTGCATAACTAACCAATCAATTACTAAATAGATGTTGATAAGAAATACGTTGAAGTCAATTAGCTTTCTGACGCAGAAAATGTTTTGCTTCACTGAAGTTCCCTTTTTCAAGCTAAGGGTGGTGCTGTTTTGCACAATACTTTGTCAGATATTTTTTTAAACCGGTCTCACTTTTTTAGTTTGTCATGGAGATGATAATGATGTGATAATATATTGGCATTAAAAGATTTTTTGTGATATGAATGTTACTTTTTCTTTTCCGGGTGAGACATTGCATGCTTCACCAGTTGTCATACAGAAACCTCCACTGATTAGAACATAGGTTTTGTGCATGCCCGGTTTATAAAGGACTGAAAAAGCTTACCTTCAAGTGGTATTTTTTGGTTTTTATTTTAAATTTTTGTTGTCCACTCTTCCATTATATTTTTATTATAGTTTAATTTTCAATGGGTTGCATTTAGTGTTTAGAGTCACAAGCAGGGGACATCTCTGATGTCAGTGTATTGCAGGACACGCAGACACACAGACCTAGCTGCACTCATATCTTTGTGTAACCAAACAAAATACAATACTTTTGGCATCTTTAGTTAGAACATAAGAAAATAAGAAATTTACAAACGAGAGGAGGCCATTCCGCCCATCAAGCTCGTTTGGGGAGAACTTAACTAATAGCTCAAAATCTTATGTAGCTCTGATTTAAAAGAACCCAGGATTTTAGCCTGCACTTCACTAACAGGGAAACTATTCCATACTCTAACTTCCATACTTAAAAATTACTAATAGGAAACTATAAATTATAGAAACATCTTTATTTAGATAGTTTGAAATTATTTTGCAATTAAATTGCAACTGGGACAAATGACAAAACTAGAAAATACTATGCACACACAAGCACGGCATTAATTCTTTATATATGAATAGTCATATCTTTGTTAATACGCGGACCAAACGAGCACAGCATAAAACGCCGGAGCCCCCGGTAAGGTTACGCAAAGATACAGGGAGCCCAGCCTGAGCGCAGCGCGGCGCCGCACGCACAGGACCGATCACGGGGCAGCGCCGAGAAACAGCATTTCAAGTAAGTAATCGCGCATGATGTCGTTTTTGGAGAAGCAGGAAGATTACGGTTTTTATACACTCTCAGAAAAAAGGGTACAAATTTGTACCTTTGCTTGTCACTGGGGCTGTACCCTCAAGGGTATGCCAATTGTACAGAAATGGACTCTAAGGAACATCCCGGAGGTACAAACAGGATCAATATATCATCATCATCAATGGTACAGAAATGTTCCTCAGAGTCCATTTCTGTACCTTAAAAGGCACAATTACCTACAGCTAAGGGTACAATTGGCAGACCCTTGAGGGTACAGCCCCAGTGACAAGCAAAGGTAGAAATTTGTACCCTTTTTTCTGAGAGTGTACAGTTTAGGTTAGTTCTGGGTGGTTCTTGGTGCTTAAGGAAATGTTGAATACTTTCTCTCGTCGATGCGTGTATCAAATAATGCACCCTTACGCTTCTTATTAGACATAACACGTTTGATTAAACAATATTTATAACAAATAGTGAACCGTGATGCAGTATGCTAATAGAGCAGAAACATGCGCGACATTTTTGGTGACGTTAAAATTAGTTAAATACTTGTATCATTGCTTCTAAAGAATTCAGAGACGACTAGAGTTTACCCATTTCATTAAGTGATTGTAATTTTTAATCTTAACAGATGAGCATCTGAGATATTTTCATAAGATTATTCTGTGCAGTATATGAACACCCATTGGCAGCATGACCATATACAAAACAAGAATATAATTTAAAAACTTACTATGACTATTAATCTAACCAATAATAATGAAATGTTTGTACTCCGTCCCGGAAAATTAATGTTAGTGTTTATGAAGCCTGAAATAAAACATATCTGTGTTAATCTTGGTAATCGAGTGTCAGAGAACAAGCTAATGTTGGAACATAAAGTTTCTCTCGTGTGCCCAGTTCTGATGGAGAGTAGGAAGAGAAAAGCCTTAGGGTTGGTCCTGGCTATGTTCAGCCTGTACCTAATCATCGTTACCCTGGGGGTCTACAATGCAACCCGCAGAACTACAGCTACATTCCAGGAATCGTTGTAAGTGGGATTTACGCCTGTATTTATAATACTCATGTCTGTATGTGTTTACATGTCTACACAAACCCACGTCTCCTTCACAGACCAGTATCTACTTAATATTTACTTTCCTAATATCTACACGCAATGCACCCTATTCATATTAAATCATGTACTATAAAAAGTTGTAACAATGAAACGGAAAATCAGCCTGTAGCACAAGACTATGAACAGAAAGGCTTTTGGTGGCACAAATTTAAGTTGCAATGAACAAACTACAAGTGGCGTCTGTCAATGGGCTTGTGTGTGTGTGTGTGTGTGTGTGTGTGTGTGGGTGTGTGTGTGTGTGTGTGTGTTACGGGCTGGCATGGCCTCCAGGGATTTCTTGTTTCATGAACTGGCATAAGCTCCAGGTTTCACCCTATACTGGATAAGTGGAAGAGAAATGGATGGATAGATGGATGGATGGATCAGTGGATGGTTTGACAAACAATGTCTTTCCATCATAATCAGCACTTGTGGTTACGTGTGTTGGGTCTAACCTGTGTATCTTGTCCAGCTCTTGTTTGGATCTTTCTTAGGCATTTTTCCTTCAGGAAAATCGCAAACAGTTGGTAAGTGCAAGGAGTAGGACTGTAATGTAGGTCTGTTTGTAGGAATATAAAAAGTAACATAGTACTGCATGTAAATCAGGGAGTATGACTGTAGTACCATACTTTGGGCTCAGTTCTGGCCTAGATTGGCTCCAAACTTTTCCTCAATGCCCCATTTCTGTTTTACTGTGAATAATTGCCCTTCATTACCATCTTTTTTTTGGCCAGCGGTAATTGGCTTCAACCAAGAAATCATCAGGAGATGTATCTGATGCTACCATGGCAGATAATGTGTCTGCTTTGGGAGGTTAAAGGTTACATCATTTCCATAGTCCTCAAGAGGAAGTGCAGTTGGGCTTAGCCATTGGTAATGGTCCATCACGATGCAGTATGGGTGCTGTAGTCCATCTTTTTGAGGACTGGTTGGATGATGCAGTAACTGCTTTGCCCATTCACTTAAAAAAGGGAGGGTCAGCAGTTAAATATGAGATGTTCTTTTAATAAGCAAAATGTAAAATATATGTAGATAATGGAGTATAGAGATGAAGAGGAACATTTTGTTTTTTGGCCATTGTTCACGAACTTCTTGTGCCTAGGTCTTGGCAGAAAACATTTTTACAATGGTTTTTGTTGCGTGCAAGATTTTCCAAATTTCAAGACAAATAAAAGTTTATATGCCTTTCAAAATGATTTCACCATGTTTAAATGTATTATAAAGAGCTGGATAGCAGATTAGGGAATTATAATAAGAGAAAACAGCAGGCAGTCAGAAGGCTGTTCCGAGATGTCACAACATCAGCTCAGGGCGCCACCCACTGGCTGGTAGGCTTGGAAAGAGAACAAAGAGTTTTAAATTGGCAAAAATGTGTCATAAAATCAAGGGTGCTAAGTGTGATAGACAGGGCTGGCTATCAGAGAGAGACACTGAATACATACATATCAATCGACGAGATTCTAATTTGAAAGACAGATGACGTATTTCTCTTGATGATGATTGTAAAAAAAAAAAAAAAGCTGTTGGACATTGTGTGTTGTTACGGGAGTATGTGTGCTGAGGACGCCCAGCATAATCTCCATGATCTATTTAGATCCTTCCAACACGACACAAACATATTAAAGGCCGCGTTGTACTTTGAGCCTCTGGAATTCTGTTGGACTGTCCATGCGCAACACATGTAGAACAATCTAGTCAACACACTCATATAGAGTAGATAACAAAATTTTTGCAACACGCTCTTGTAGAATAGGTAAGTCGATGACAAAGACGTGAAGTAAATCAAAACACGTCAGATGTTTATTGTAGCTCTAGCTCCATGCCGAATAAATAATAATAATAAAAAAACAAATGAAATGGAGTTAACTTCATAGGAACATTAACTTAGCCAATGTAGGCGACTGTGAGAACTCCGGAGCAGAACTTCATGGTGGCCCTGTTGTCTTCCTGCTTGTTGCCTCGATTGTTTCCCTTTTCTTTCGGGTGATAGACGGCGTCTTCCTTCTTTTCAGCTTTGTGAGCACCCTGCAAGCTGGATTGCTGTGTTTAGAATTATGTTTAGCTAGATAATTGCATGCATATATAGGGCATCTTCACAGTGCATGCAACTGTTTGTGTATGTTTGGTTATCACACATATTTATCTATAGTGGTTAAAGACACAGATTTATAAATCGAAAGCTACCGGTTCAGTTCCCAGTATGTGCCATAGTAACCATACAAAGATGTACATTCTCTTTGTAGGACATGCGCCCCCTCAAGGCTGGGCGGTGCAAGTTCTATACCTGTGGAAATGACATCTATGAAAACTACTATACCTCGGTAGGCTTCTTGATACTTCATCAGGTGTGACTTATTCTAAAAGGAGGTTATTTTATGTAAGAGGTCAGTGCATGTCATATGTGCAGAAAATAGATAGATAGTCTGGCTATTGGCCATTAAATTGTACTTGATACTTCTCTCAGTAATTTATCTATTTTCCAGTTGTGATTCCCGTATGTATCTGTTCGGTTCCAATTAAATCTATGAATTGATATGAATCAACAGGTGGGCTGATGAATCAGTACTGTATTTTTCTGGTATTCAATATTGTATTTTTTCATTTTAGAATTGCATTTGGTACACCTTCTGAGACTGCTTGTGTTGTGCTTGAGACTGACCTGTAGTTGAGCAGTCAGGTGGAACATTCTGGAAGCCCTGCCAAGTGGCAGCTATGGTACTGTCTAATACTTAGATGAGTTGCATGTATAGACATGATGGTGGGCATGTCATTAGACAGTTCTGAGCATTAGTGTTGAATCCATTGTCACTCACTTTGTACTCATGCACTGTCTCCTGGGGTCTCTTGTGTTCAAGTTCAGATCCTGTGTAACTTTTTGTGTGCAGTGATGTTGCACCAGTTGGTTCCCCCGTCATCTGCAGGCGCCAAGTACACCTTATAGTTGTTGTTTACCTGTCTTGGACTTGTTAAATTAGGGAATACCATCATCATTTCATAGTTTGTTGTTCTCAGGTATTCAATGATAAAGTCTTCTCATCTTACATAGCAGCTAACCATGTCAAATAGTAAGTAGTGCAAGTCAATTTGCCTAAAATATGTCAGAAGTCACACTGCCTGCACTTCATACTAAATTATCCACCAGAAGCTAGGCAGGTTTAGTCCTGGTCAGTACCTGGGTGTGAGACCACCTAGGAAAGCTGGGATGCTGCTGGAAGAGGTGCTGGTGTGGCCAACAGGTTAGCTCACCCTGCTGTCTGTGTGGGTCCCAATACAGTGACAGGGATACTGTACTGTAAAAATGGCGCCGTCCTGACATGTAAAACCGAGGTCCTGACTCTCTGAGGTCATGAAAGATGCCTGGGCATCCTTCGAAAGAGTAGGGCCGGTACCCTGGTGTTCTGGCTAAAATTGCCCACTTAAGCCCTATCAAATCTGGACTCCTAATCATGCCCTGTATCTCATTGGTGAATTCTCTCCTGCCCCTTCACCACCTCGGCTATTGTGCGGTGAGTGTACTGGTGCAGAATGGCTACCGTTGCATCATGCAGGTGGGGGCTACACAGTGGTGGGGGTTGAAGTGGCTCCCTATTGTTTCTGTGAAGTGCTTTGGGTGTCTTGGAAAGTGCTATATCAATGTAACATACATTCATTCAAAATCAATCTGGAAGAAACGCATTATGGGATGCACTGAACAAGAGGAAATAAGTAGTGCTACTCACTGTCATACTGTGCTTCACTGTAATTTCAGCTTTGTAGCATAAAAAATGGATGATGTCGAGTGCTGCCGATGACAACATGTTCATAGCAACACCTGCCTCTCATCTCTCCCACGCTGGACTGTTTTTCTTGGAGTGCAGGGATAGCTCTGGCCACATTTCAGATAGAACATGTCTGCCAAATCCCAGGAATGAGCAATCAACGAACGACAAATATTTCCCAGACACTTGAGGCTGTCTTCCCATCCTCCGAGATGTGGGCCACGTCGCAGGTTAAATGTGCAACTCAGGATTGTCTGCGACTTCTGTGGGGTTCACATATAATCTTCACCTGCTTATCCACACACCAGTGTTACCAGTCTGCCTTTGGCCTGAGTCTTAGTGGTACAGACCGAATGCCAGGAAAACCACATCCAATCGGTTAGAGCCAATGTCAATACAAAAAGATTAGTCGTTTTTTAGCTCATCTTTGGAGTTTTCCAGAGAGCACCAGTGTACATCACACCCACAGGCGCACCGCTCTCTCCAAGCCGTGCGCCATAACTCCTTACAATGGAGAACCCACCTCCATGTTCTCAACAAGCCTCTGTCTTGAAGCTTTTCTGCTGTGTACATTCTCCTCCTTTCAAAAAAATGATCCAGGAGAAAGAGTACTAGGCCCAGACTAAAGGTAACTGGCCAAGCATACACCATTCCCATGTAGACCCAAATGGGTCATATTTACCTTACTGTAACAGGTTTTATTATATATGGATACATTTAGATTTCAGGTACAGACTGTACTTGAACCAGAAGCTATTTTCTCCTTACACTGAGTATATCTAGAATTTGACCCATAGATTCAGGCCCATGCTCAAGGACTTAACAGCGGTCACTGTGGCAGTCGTGGGATTCAAACTGGCAACCTGGCACTTGCAGATCCACACACGGGAGATGCATCTTCCACATTCCAGTGACATTTCCCATATTGCCTCTGGTAGGGTCTTCTCATGTAGGACAAAACTGTGACAGAGAAATACACCAGTACATGCAGACAGGGCAACACGTGTGCGATGTGGGTAGAGAACAAGACACAAGGCTGTAAGACCAAAGTTCTTCATTAGCACTTATTTTTAAAAGGAATCAACGCTAACGGCCAAAACAATGAGACCCCAGCTAGCAGTAATAGAGCAGACAATATTTTTTATTGTAAAATAGTTCCAGCAACAATAAAAAGAATATTAATTTGTTTTAAAAAACTATAAAAGTTTAAATAAAACAAAAACATTCCAATATATTTAGTATCGTCAACTAGTTTTTTTTTTTTCTGTGATTAGGGAAACGATTAGAAAGAGTGGAGAGGGTAGAGAAGCATCGCCACCCCGATTGTAAATCTAATGGTACTTTCCGAAACATCATCCTGTGGCCACAGCGCTGGCTGAACTATACCATTTTGTTGTCAGGGGTCTCAGATCTGAATGAACTACATCAAGTCATGCAGATCTGAGGGGCAGTATTTTGATTCATTACTCAAAAGTGCCAGGGAGCTGATCTCAAAGGTCGTGCCTAATATATCCTCTGATGCTGGCAGTGAGCTCGCCACACTGAGCCACAGAGGGCGCCCTCTATTGGGGTGGTACATGATAAACTTAGATGTGTAAAACAATGAATACCAGATTGGAGCGTATGCTGAAAGCTGCCCATGACAAGTCAACAAGGCCTTCGACATGACCGACTAATTTTCCATCATTGAAACCTCCGCCCTTGTTTGGGGGGGGGGGACATCAGTGGACAAACATTAAGATTAAACCCACAATATTAAGAATTCTTCATGTTTTAAGACACACGTAGAAGCAAGCAAACTGAAAGGCCTTGTGACAACAACATAAACCTGGAGAGATTATGGAATTTAAATACAGTACTGCACAGTACTTTCTTACAGGGTCTGAGAGTACTGTATAGTAAACATTACTAGACTGTTTAAACTGGCATGGGAGTGAAGTACAGTGCAATAAAATTGGCAAAAAAGCGCAGTACTATATGGTATAGTCATACAATAGTACCATACGGTATTACTGGGTATAGCTGGATTGGCAGAATAAAGTACTGTACGGTTCAGTCTGTTTAAAAAGTACCATGAGGCAATGGCATGAACCACCCCAACACACATCTCACCCACACACAGTCCAGTACAGTACCGCTATTCAACAAACAAGCAACATGCTCACATTTACTGCAACCATCTGAAGAACCTTTGTTTGAACAGAGTAAAATCAAAAGTACCGAATTACACAATTAAAAATACAATACAATGTGTTAGAAATACAATCCTATAGACTGAATGCTAACATCTCCAGAGACAAAATGTTTCACTTTTTGCTGAAGTTCAAGTTTATATCCACCGTTGATATTATTTCATTCAAATTATGGGTAAAACCAATATTAGAGCAATGATATGACTACGTAAACATCGTAGCAATTGGCCCAAGACACAAAACGAGGCACATCCGGTTCCCTTCAACTCGGGCCGTATAAGCAAAAGGGCAGGATTGGACACAATCATGACATTACAAATGACCTGCAGCCATGGGTCACAGAGAGAAAGAAGACAAAATGAGAACCAGAACACAGGAGTGTTTGGGCACAGACACGCAACACACAGTAAAAACAGCATAACAGATTTTTTCACTTTTTAAAATGTCTGTCCAAAATATACGGCTTTCCTTTTCAAGTTGACCTTGAGTTCTTTGGTGTCAGAAAATATTAAAATCCTCACTGCACAAGAATTACAAAAAATCATGTGTGATCATTTAACTGATCAATACAGAGTAAGAAGATACTAAGTATCGAAATAATTCAATCTGGAATATTCCAAATATAAAGTGCTTCAAACATTTCTCCCCCACAAATGACAAAAGGAAAAAAGTTATGTACATCTATAAATAAAGAAAACAAGAAAACGTCTGTTAAATCACTCAAATGAAAGTATGTTCGAAGACGTGCAGAATGTTCCCTCCACCAAGACGTTCCTAGCCGATAGATATCTAGTTTGTGAACGTCAGAGACAGCACAATAGAAAGGCGCGGAAGACCGCGGCTGATTGACCAAGAACGACAAAAATCAAAAATCTCCAAGAAAACATTTTGACTATTTACAGAAATCACGTTCTGCTTTCACAACTAAACGACGGACCACAAAAGACTGAACATATTTAAACTTCAGCGGCAATCTGTGCCTAAAGGATTCCTGAAACACTTCCCTCAAAAAACTGGAAAAGAACCGATTGAAGAGGAAACAAAAACACAAACAGCTTCCGGAGTGGGTTTGGAGAAAACCAATAAGAAATCAGGCAAACATCACGTCTACCATCTTGGTCCCACCTTTCTGTCTACAGCTCAATATCAGGTGAGGCCATTTCTCCATCTCCGGCGAGCAGCATTCCCAGTGCATGTTCTGATGCTGTGTTGCTCCAGTGTTAAACTTGCGACGTGCACGCTGATCGCATGGCTCATCGCACTCTTGGCCACGTGCTAACAACCCTTTCCGACTATGGGGTTTTCCCTTAAAAGACAACAAAAAAAAAAAAACATTAAAGATTACTAGAAAGGAGGAAAACATACACAAAAATAAATAAAAATCAGCAAAAAATACAAGTACAACGGAAGCAAACACTTACTGACTGCCATACTTGGCAGATCCTAAGGCATTCCTAGTGGCCTCATGCTGCTCCTTTAAGTCCTCCAAGACTGCACGGATCTCCTGGATGGTACGGAATGTCTCTTTGGGGTCCTGAATGGTGAATAGAGAGTATTCCTCCTGCTCCTTCTGAGGGCCCTGGTACACAGCAATGCTGGCACAGGCATCTGTCAGGACACGCAAACATGACACAGGACTTCAGCGCACCTTTAAAACTAGAATATCGTGGGTAAACAATGAAAGGTACGGCTTGCTAAAGCAACGGTACCTACAGTTAGGTATTCGGGCGACCTGCTTACCTTCTATTTTCTGTAGCTTAGAGTAGTTGGCAGAAAAGAGGGAGAAGATTCTTTCTGTTTCACGGTCACAGTCGATCTCCAGCTGGAGGCTGGCTACCTAATTAAAAGGTGCTTAAAAGCTTTTTGAACC
>JAODLD010000042.1:437971-449760 GCA_026781065.1 Mormyrops boulengeri | reverse complement strand
AAAGTCCCTGGATGTTGGTCTTGCTCCACCCCAAATATCAAGCATGCAGTGGTCGCATCCTTGCTGTACAAGATCAATCCCATGATTCATTGCACCCCAAGTTTGTTCTTGGGAGGCAAGTTAGCAAACCGGTCTTGCCAAGACCACAAGTACAGTCTGTGTTCTCTGTATTGAGATTCACCCCATAAGAACCATATCAGCTGAGGTATTCAGCCTCAGCACGAGGGAGTGCCATTAGGCGGGGGGGGGGGCTTACGTGCAAGGCTTGCAGCCGGGGTGGTTTTCATTTAGGGCCCGGCAGCAGAGCCAAGCCCCGGACACGTAGGCAGAGGGATGGTGGTGACTCCGTCGCCCCGGGTTACAGCGGCTCACCTGGCTCAGCACTTCGACCCACTCGCAGACCTCCACGCAATTACTGGCCTGGATGTACAGAGGCCTCTCTGAGAACATCACCTGGAACATCTGGGAGAAGAATAGGGCATCACACACATGGAGACTCTACACGCCCCGCCGTTCTGCCGCAGGGGTGGGCCGACACTCACGTTCTTCCGACTGAAGGTGTTGTCGTCCACTTTCTCCACCCCCAGGATGTTCTGCACTGGAATGACACACAGGGGCTCCTTTCCTACAAAGCAGGAAGATTTTCAGAGCTACGGGGACCCATCCTGACCCAGAGAGGCCTGCTCTGACTAGGCAGACCAGGATCCCCCGGAGTACAAGCTCAGGGAGGACTGGAGACACAGCTATCTGTTGTTCAATCGGGGGTCAAAGCCAGTCTCAGTAGTATTCTTTACGACAGGACATTTACTGAACTGAGACACCAAGCTCCAAATAAGCTAGCTTCTGTAACACAACATTAAAATGCAAATGCATACAGATTTGACATATGGCACACGGGTGAGATTAATAAAGCCCTGCTCAAGTCCGCACTGCAAAATTCTTATTTAATGCCGTCGGGATATTCACTAAAACAAACAAGACTAATGCAATAACAATATAACCATACAGACACACAACTGGGGAATGTACGTTTCAAAAATTATATCAGACCAAACGGGCAAAACTATCAGACGATCATTGATGACCAGTATTTTACATCGTGTGAAAACCTCATAGATTTTGTGTCTAATGAGACCATAAAGTTTAGTTAAAGTTCTGGCACCTACTGGAGCTCGCGGTTGACGGCTTTCTGACATGTTCAGCACATAAAGATTTTATAAAGCAAACATCTTTACTAGCAGTGTTAAAAACAAAAAAAAACTGGAGCCAAGTTGCTCAGAAGCACCAATAAAACCGCTTTTCTCACCCCTGGCATCGGCACCGGTAACATTTTCTCTGTATTTTACAGGTCAAACATTGTTATGATCTCTGTGGAGACCACATCAGGTATTACAGCATCTCAGTGACAGGAGACACGGCACCAACATGTGCGGCATCTACCTGATGAAACAAGTGTGGACCGACAAAAATGCTGGTGGGGAGGGAAAAGGGGCGAAAAGCAGCATTTACAGGAATGAGGGTCCCACCAGTGCGGACAGCAGCAATGTCGTTATTAAAGGCTTACACCTCCCAAAAGGACGGCCGTGTTTCCAAGAAAATAAGCAGCTAGTTTGGAAGGGCTGTTTTCCAGAGGATGGCGGACAGATTAATTTAGCAAATGCTTTTATCCAGAGCAGCATTAGTTTGAGAAAGCGGGGTCAGACAGTCCCTGGAGCCATGGGGGTTAAGGGCCTCGCTCAAAGGCCCCACAGTGACATCACTCTAACAGCCATGGAATTTGAACAGGCGACCTTCCGATCTCAGGCACAGATTCTTAACTCACTGAGTCACAAACCACCCCCATACAGGAACCTGGGACTCAATGTGGACTTTATTTTGCTTTGGAGGTTAAGTAAACTGAAGGAGAGAAACTGATGAATCATGACAGCTAGGTGCCTGTGCTCTGACATCTGAGCTGTCGGTGGTGCAGTGTGGCTCAGCATGTATGGACACTGTGCCAGCGACTGGAAGGTTGTTGGTTCAAATCCCAGAGCCGGCAGAGTGATGTCACCGTTGGGCCCCTGAGCACGGACCTTAAGCCAGGGACTGTCAAACTGCTTTCTGAAAAATGTATGTTGTTTTGGATAAAGGCATCTGCTCAATAAATAAAATCAAAAATGCATCTGCCCAATAAATTAAATATTTTCCCAAATCCCCCCCCTGCCCCCGTCCTGGCGCCAAACCAGCTGAGTGCAGAAACTGCCCCCAGGGGTCAGACTTTAGATGCCTGCCATGTGCTCCGCCAAGTCCGGAGAGTGCCCGCTACCGCACAGCCCCAGACTGGTGACGCCCATCTCACCCTTATGTTTGTGGTATGACAGCTCCCGATTGGTCACGCGAAGCCAGCGCTTCTGGAAGTTCTTGCCAATCCGCTTCCTGCCCTGTGCTCGTTTGTGTACCTCCCTGTTGGGGGGGGGAGGCCAGAACTAGCATCAGTCTCGGAACCCACTGCGGGCGTGGAACATTGGAAGGACACCAAAATCAAGCTCAAAACGAGGCCAGGAAGCAGCCGTCTGGTCACATTCGCCATGTACGCCAGCATTCAGCTCCGTTCATTTCAGCCATGATGGGACAACAGACTCACCCTTCTCTCAGCACCACGGCGTCCTCCACCCCGACGGAGCCCTTACTCACGTTGGAGGAAATCTCATCTAAAAACTGGGGAGGAGCAGGATTTCAGCAAAAGCACAGTATACAAAATAAGCCTCACATACAGCCCAAGATAAAGACACGCAAGCATAAGGTAGATCAACGGTAAATACCTTCTTAACTTCTTCAACATATTTCTCTTCTTGGAGTGACTTGAAGAATTCATACATGTAGGATTCTTTAAAACTGGACTGCATTGCAGAAGAAGATCATAGCAATTAAATTGTAAGAATACGAGGAAATAAGACACAAATGCATTGAACAACACAAATGCTACAAGCATGATAAAGGCTCTTTGTAATTTAAATTTACAATCCAGCATATATACAGTGAAGGATCTGAATGTGTCTGATGAGTAGCCAAGGAGACTGGAATCCATACCAGCTTGTTCCTCGACAAGCTGCCCCAGCTGCCAAGAGTCTGGATGGTTTTGGAGATGAGGGTCAGGGTGCGGGTCAGCTCATTGTCCTGAAAAAGAAGACGTCACTCCCAAGACGCCACACAGAGAAACCAGGCCTGAGCCGCTGCAGAGCGGTAGAGAGCGGGGAAGCGTACCGGGTGATGAGGGCGGAGCTGGTAGGTGTGCGGTGACAGAACAGCCACGGCGAAGAAGCGCAGGAACACGAAGCTGCTGACCGCGGAATACTGGACATGCGGATCGTCTGTGAGGAATACGGGGAGATCATGGGGAAGTCAGAGGAGGAGGAGAGGAGAAGGCAATGGTAGAGACATTAAAACAGGACGGTAGGAAAATGACAACAAAGCGGGTGCAAATCACGTGTCAATTTTGAAAACATAAATGTAGCTGGAATCTTTTGCCATGGGAAGTTCACCAGATAACACAAACTGTTAAAGTCGAAATTAAACCCGGTGTGCAGAATTCTGCAGAAACCTTAAGTTTCACAGGAATGCATGCAAGCTGAATGGACTCGGGTGCCCACGAGACGCTAAAATAGCCAACATGTTAAGAAAAATCTTAGCTTTTGTTTCTGCCAGCATTATTGTTTTAAAGTTCTAAAAACAATTTTACTACACCTTCACAAGGCTGTAGGCACACTGCAAGATGGGAGAGGTACAGTGATACGCTACCTGAAAAATATTTATCAGAACTTACTGAAATGTGTCAGTCTGTCAGCTACAAAGCAATGAAAATATGAGCACTACTGCACCTTCCTCAGAGATAAAATAACTAAAAGCAACCTGCTGAAGACATCATCATTTTTACTAAACTATTTCAAAGTTTTGAATCAGTAACCTGGAGTTACAGAGACAGAGGTCACTGTACACATGTACTGAGACTTTGCCGCCCCCTTGTGGTCAACAAGCGCCCCAAAACATGTTTAAAAAGGCCAACAGAGCGTGTTTGACTTTCCTCCAGATTCTGCATTGGATTATTTTCTTGACTTGACTCCAGTTCAATATCTAATTGGCTGCTCAGACTTGTGTGACATATTCAGTGAAAATTAGCCTTTGGTAGCTAAAGGTGGCAAACAATTAACTACTCCCTAGCAATAGGCCCGTGAGTGATGGTTTGATAATCCCCCAATGGGCGTCTTTATACCGAGCCCACGGACTTCCCCTAGCAAGACAGCCATTGTGTAATAGCTTAGCTTGTTTTAGCTCTATAAAAGATGACATAAACATGGATGCAGGAGCTATAGGGGGCAGAGGGAACCAGCTCCCCCACTTTTAAAAAGTATGGACATTTTGTTGGGGGGGGGGGCACGCTACACATGTGTGGTTTTCTCTGCATTGCTGGACAAATCCAGGTCAGGATTTTTCATTACCCTTAAGAAATTGCTGGACCCACTTCTCAGGAACCCAGTCCACTTACTTTTCCTTTGAACGCCTTTTTCTCTATAGACTCCAGACCATGATTCCCCATTATCCTGATCCTTATTGCCTCACCAGATGCTAGCCAAAACACTGACTTTCCATCCGAGTGCCAAAAGTCCAAAATGAACGTTTGTAATTACTTTTCAAAGAAAAGTAAAGTAAATCATATGTCATTTAGAGAGATACTAGTTACTTAGGGACTTGAGCTGGACAGTAATACAAACAGCAGTAGTTAGTGAAGACCTGCTGATAGCTTTCTGAGACTTGCCTGAACGGTCTATTGATTTTACTTTCAAAATTACGACAGCGGTAAACAGCAGTACCAAGCGCATGCAGAATATGAAAAACCACAGAAAGAGGAATCAAGAGATGAAAAACAGAAACTAAAATGTTAAAAACAATGTGTGGAGTTAAACTCCTATGACAAATGTACACAAACTGTGAGTGAGTGCAGACATACTGCACTGGTTTGATTTACAAAACCAGTTTTCAGATTCACTGTACGATGATAGGACTGGGCTATATGCCCTAAAATATCATGATATTTTCACAATATCGAGATTTATCATAATATAATATTCTAAAATTCATAGAGACAACAGTAAAATATGACAGGCGTTTGAGTTTTCCGATTATGATGATCTAATTGTTTTACAAATAGTTATGTAGCATGTAACAAGCATAATGATAAATGACGGCAAGACTCATACCTTGATGGAATTTGTTTAAAAATAATGCATTATCACCATTAATCATACAACAGTGTCATACATACACTTTTATTATATATTATATAGATGTTCAAACTGCTGACAATATAATGTTTTATCACTATCAACCCAGCCCTATGTGATGACACATGCAAATCACTTGTCATCTTTTGATCTCCATTGTCCTCCTTTTGAAGGCTGTGAGACTGTGAAAGTGACCCCCCCAGTTTGATTTTACTGTTGACTGCTTATTTTATCCCTGCTAACTTGCTTTATTTTTTCCATGAACATGCCATAGATTAAGGCATAACTAGATGATCCTTACATGTAATTTAAGCTTATGTGTCTTGTATTATATGAATATTTAGCATGCTTTACTTTGTCTTTTCACTTATACCCTACACGTCTAACTTTTGTAGATGTTTATGCATAGTGGACTAAATTACAATGGAAAAACATTTTACTGGCAATGTGTAACCGGAACCTTCAGTAGTATATTAAAGAGGATATTAAAATAAAAATATATTTAAACATGACATTTAAAAGCTTCTCCTGTAATGATTTATATGTGATACAGCACTACGGCCCTGACTTGTTGGGGTCAGGTTCAAATGTAATAACCATCACACCACAGTTCAAGAGGGACTTAGTGATGTCAGAACTGATACATACTAATGTACAGAAATAGGTATTATTAAAGTGTTGATGTTAAATTGCGTGTTAAATGTCTGTTACTCTGACATGGTAAAAAGTAAACATTTATACATTAGCCTATTGTCAGAGCCTGGAAAATGACATCCATCATTTATAAAAATAGCATAATTATTAGCCCTTAATCAGTTCCTTACCAGTGACTGCTCAAATATTTCCCATTTTCCATGTAAAAAACCTTTGCTTTGGGTCAATTTTTGTGCAGTTTTTGTATTGCTGAAGTCAATACTCGAAAGAACAAATGGACTTAGTCAAAGGGGCTGGACTCACCGGGAAAGCGCTTAGAAGCCAGGTGTCTCAGGGAGCGAAAGACATCAGACATGATGGGCGGGCAGCTGACGCTGGACTGCGTGATGGAGGAGAAGACCTTCTGCACGAACTGCTGCAGATTCTCCTGCAAAGACCCACACCATCAACATTAGCCGACAGGCACAAGCAAGCAGACAGAGAGAAGCAGAGAGACAGACAGACAGAGCAAGAGACAGACAGAGACCTACCTTGTTGGCATCTGGATTGTCTCCATCTTTTTGTTTTAAAGGATCAATCTCACATGATTTGTTGGAGTCACAGATCTATGGAAAACAATAATTGATCCTGAATTCTACAGGTCAGGCGAGATTCTGTGGCTGCTTGATGTCTGATGCAAATGTGAGGTTCACCTCATCCAGGACAGGCTTGAGGGTCATGGTCAGGTAACTCCGGCCCACTATCTTCATCATATCGTCGATGCAGCGCGTCGCCAGCGAGTTGCCCCGAAATATGGTGTTTGCTTCCCTGCAGCCGGGAGATTCAGAGAGTAGGCTACACTACACCATGCCAGTCATCGATAAGCCGTGGAAGTGATGTGGAAGTAAACTTTTTACTGTAAGAGATCCTTTAAACTGAACACAAAAAGTACATTAATAACATGTTAGCCGAGGACTTAATTGATTATTTATGATCAGATTTTGATCGGTTGCTTTCTTGTATTGCTATTGGCTAATGGCTAGTCATTCCAGACCACAGTGACGGGGACAAGACCACCTATATCACGTTTCAGTCGAGACCAAAATTCTGGGAGGAATGAGACGGAGTCAAGACCGAGACCTGATAAATCCTTATTTGGATATCATTACTGCTAATGTTTAAAAGTAAATTTGTATTATTAAGTGTGCCAAATCTTTGATGGCAAACATGAGTATTTAGTGAAAAAGCCAACACCATACCACTGCTGATCAAATTTTCGTGTGAGCCACTTGTCAGGGTGAGAGACATGCGGGTTCTGGTACAAATAAGTCAAAGCAAGTTTTCATTGGTTATACTGGCTGTTTGTTTGAGATGTAAAACAACATAACCAGCAGAAACTGGTCATTAGGGAGGAGGGGGATTGACCATGTGGTCCGAAAATATCTTCGTATGCGACAAATCGCGTTGGTTCAAAAAGGGACATAGTGCTTCATTATTTAATATGGGATGATTCCATGATAACTATTCAGAACAGAAGAGTCCCCCCCCCCTTCAACTTTATAAGCTCTGTAATGTCTTAGACGAGTCAGGGTGAAAAACAAAGAAAGAGAAAAGGTTTGTGATACATCTGAGTATGTCTGCTTTTCCACTCGTGCAGTGTTTTCCAAACCGGTCCTCACAGACCCCAGACGAGACCTGGGAGTGAGCACACACATGCACTGGATGGGGGGCCAGCCATCAAGGAACTCTTATAAATGGCACGAAAACCATTAACATAATAGATGGAGTAAGTAAAAAAAAAAATGGTCGAGACCGGTTTCAAGTCCATGTTGGGACTTGAGTTCTGCAAAACTGCTGGCTAATGGCTAGTTGACTGGAGAACACAGCTCTCTGACTGCTAATGAATCTCATAAATTCTCAACTGGGTCTTATCTGTGAATCAAGGGTCTAATCCTACACGCCCCGAGGATGGAAAACACCATGGACCTGAATAACGTACCGGCAGGGAAATGAGGGTTTGGAGAGTCGCTACCATTATTAGCATGATTAGCATAACCTTAGCATGGCCTGCTAAGGGAAAAAGGAAGAGGAAAAAAAAAAAAAAAAAAAAAAAAGCGTTATGGTGCCACCAGAGCCCAAGAGCTCCAGGGTGCATGGGTTCGTAAAGACTGCCGTGCGATGATTTAACAGTCCCCACTGCAACGGGTTTAGCGTGGCTGAAAATGCAAGCGGGGTTAGCATTTTAGCACATTAGCATGTGGTGGCCAGCCGCGGCACTGCACTCACTGTGTGTTCTCCAGTTCCAGGGCCGCCACGGCCGTCACAAAAGGCGCCAGGCTGTTGTGGTGCAGCAGCAGGCGCACCATGGGCAGCACGGCTTCGTAGCGCTCTCGGCACAGGTCCCCCAGGATGTGGGCCGCTGATGCAGAGATGGGCTGGGGAAAGGAGATGAGGGATGGGCGTCAGTGCCGGCATGGCGGGGGCGAGGCGCAGTTCCAAATGTGGCCCGCTGGGTACCTTCACATCCGGGGACTTGAGCATCAGTGTACGGAGCCGCTCGTAGCAGGCCGATGGCAGCACCGTGTCCTCGATGTAGGTCACGTTCAGGCGCAGGGAGCCAAGCTCATCCGCCTTTGATGTCTTACAGTTGCCCTTCGGTTGTAATAAGTACCTGAAACCCAAAAAGATCCCGGTCAGGCGCCGCACAGGAATAAAACAACTAGACAGGCCGCTACATCTCCCATACAGAGGGGCATGACATAAAGGCAAGTCCTGAGATCAGCAACAGTGGTCACTATTGGTGCACTGATGTAGAAATGACCAAAAACGGACTTAACTTCAGAGCACCATAAATTTGTTGTGAAACATGAAATATTGTTGATGTTACTTAAGATCCCATGAACGCATATAGTAGCCACACCATATAAGGCAAGGAGATATCAATGAAGCAGCGCCGATTTGGGAGACTACAGTGAGGTTCCAAGTGCTGAATGAGCCGACAAAATCCCTCATCTTCCATTATGAAAAATAATGCCTGATTATTCAATTTAAATCATTATTTTAGCAGTTGTATCTTTAGCTCTGGTGTCAAGTCTGAATACTGACTTAAATTGCATTAAATTGCATACGGATTTAAAAAACTGTCAAGACATGTTGTGTATATTTGCATTAACAGACATGCAATAAAACAAGAACATTCTACAATTCAATGGTCAATTAAGCTATGCATCGGTGTTGAAATCCTGAAATATAGACCTAGACTGACACAATGAACTGCTGCTGATGTCTTGATCCTTAAGAAGTCAGCTGAAGCAGGTATGTTAAATGATAAACATCTCAATCCGCCACCTTCCATGGAGACAAGGAGAAGCAACACTGTGTGTGTGTGTGTTATGCATATAATACATTGTGGGGAGCAAATGTCCCCACAATGTGATAAAAACCTGTTTTGACATTGTGGGTAAATTTTTTTGGTACTCACAAGAGAAAACTAAAGTTTCATAAAAATCTGTGGCTGCAATCAGAAAACTAAAAACGCCAAAAGGTATCTGTGTTTTGTTTGGTTACTTATGGTTAAGGTTAGGGCTGGGTGGGGGTTAAGGTGGCCATGTTGGGATTAGAGATTTCCCCATAGAAACAAATGGATGGTGGCCACAAAGATACCAATACGAATACATATGTGTCGGGGGGGGGGGTCTTGTTCTCACCAGGCCTGGTGAATAGAGTTTCTGCGTAGAATCTTGACTGAAACTCTGGTCTCTCCCAGGAACACATCTTGGGCCAAGCTACTGTTCCACAGGTCGACCCTGTAGGCGAAGAGCGAGCAAAAGGCCAACAATGCAAATCACAGAAACGGAAATTTAAGTTAGAAAAACTACAACTAGAGTAGCAGAAGACACAGTCCACACAGTTCTCAAGCAGAACAGCAAACACAGCAGGTCTTCAAGATTACAAAAAAAGAAGGTCAAGGCATCTCTACCCATCCAAAGTATACATGCAAAACCTTTGGAGACCTTCACGGTGTTACCTTCTCCACCAGGCTAGTCCTACCTTGCTGAAAAACCAGTGTGCAAACGAAACAATTAAAAATACATTGTTAATGGGGGTGCTTGATGACTACTTGAAGCCTCACGCTTTACTAACCACGACAGAACCGTCGCTTTCACTGTAAGACGAAGACTGTGGCCGACTGGCATTTAGACAGAACCACTTCATTCTTAATCGTACCGAGACAACATTTACAGTGGCTCCACCCCAAGGACTGCCTCTCCATGTTTGCTACAAGTTGCTCGTACTAGAACATTCTCTGAAGATGCTTATGTGTAGGTGGCTTTACCAGAGGTACAATAGCACACCCTACTGGTCAGATGGAAATGCTATTTGAACCTAAGTTCCATAAAACTTAACTATATTGTAGTTATATTTGAAAACGTGGTTTATGTTACTCCCATAAATGTACAATCATTTATTGTAAATGCATTTACTATTTTTTATTTTACAAATTTATTTATCTGGATGGATGGGCTCTCTCACTACCACCCTCCGGGAGAAGATCCTATAGTCACTGGTGTGCTTTTGGATTGAGGCGAGGACCGAACCGACAGTGTTACCGGGTTGCAAAAACCCAGCTCCGGTTCTGCCCCAACCACATGCCGGTGGACAGATGTCTCTACAGCATCTCCCTCCAAAAAGAGGAGGTGTGACTCACTTAATCTCCAGCTTGTCGATGTCTTCCTCTTCCACCTGGAAGTGAGACTTCTTAGTATAGCTGCTGGACCGGGTCACCTGCCAACAACAGCGGGCCATGTGACACAGGAAAAACAAGCAGTCCGCCATCACGCGGTTAGTAACCAGTCACTGGTCCATGTTGGTGACCCGTTATCTTACTCCTGGTTTGGTGCCCATTTTTACCTGCATGTCATGCTTATTGTTTTTTTCTCATTTAACTGTAAAAACAGGCAGTGATGTCAGCCAGCCACTGCATCTGCCAAAGTATTTGACTAAACACACGACACTGAGTCAGTACGAATCCCGCCCACTCGGTTCCTCTGACCAGCCTGTCAAAGTCATTATCACACCAACACGCTACAAACACACTCCTGGCCTGATCTCTCACATATTACAAAATCTTAAATCTTCACAGTTAAAATAATAATAAAAATGGACTGAATGAGTGATATGCTTCTGTGTTACTTCCTCTCAAAAGGGACTGTCCGGGATTCTGATGGGAAATACAGGCAGAACTTTGAACACCAGTAAATCAGGACTTGCTTCCTTACTATATGTATAAGCCAGTTAGTGGAATCATTTAATTTAATAAGTTTCAAAGCATTCAGCATTTTGGGTCAGCATTTACATATATCACATTTTTTTGTCAGAATTTGGTTTATATAGCATACAGGGTATATACACTTAACTTCTCTAGGTATATATACTAACACAGATGAGTGCATGAGCTTCACCCCAGAGCTTCAGTCTGTACCTCAAAGTAGAAGGTCTCTCCAAACTGGGGGTTGCTGGTTTTCTTCTTCACCTTGGTCTTCTTATGGTCAGATCTGAGAATTACAGTGGAGGGTGAAGGACCCAGATGTGGGCTTTCTCCACACGCTACATGCATGGCAAGGCGGGGGCCTCGGGCTCACCTGGCAGGTCCCACGAGCGACACCGTGGCGTAGGGGTCACAGCTCTGCCCGTTGACCAAGGGGAGACCCTGACACTCAATGATGCTGCAGGAAGATGAGACTAATGAAGTAGAACGTTCTGTGCAATGCATGAGGACCATCAAATCACTTTCCCTGCTTAAGTTCTTAATAGAACGGACGGGAGCTGGACTCCTTCCTGCAGGATGACAGCCACCCCCCACCCTGTGCAAACCCCCAACCCAACAGCGGCCCCAAC
>JAODLD010000042.1:400072-433645 GCA_026781065.1 Mormyrops boulengeri | reverse complement strand
TATTGTTCAAAACATAATACCATTAATTTTCTTGTTTAATTCATAATTTCATAATTACCCCTATAATTTAAAAAAAAAAAAATAAAAAAAAAAAAAAAAAAAAAAACAAACAAACAGTACAAGCCAGACATAACTAAATAATGATATAAAAAAAAACATCACCTAAAATCACGAGGGAAGTGCATTTGCATAATCAACAAGTCACAAGTCAAATGAAGGATCATTCAATAAATCATCTTATTAAGGAAATGTCACTAAATTAATTTCACCTAGTGTAAACATAGTAAAAATTGTTTAAACCTATTACGGTACACCGGAAACAATTAAACCTATGTAAACTTACAGCGCCTGTCGGGGAATTTAATTAACTGCTTTTAACCGCAAGACCTCTTGAGGCGATCAGAACATTTTGTTTTCAGCGTGTATCCAAAATAAAACACATGAAAAATATGCATATAGGTAATATGCAATCAAGCGGGAGACCAAAAACTGGTCATCATTTCTCTGTCCTTCTCAAAATAAGCACATTAATTCAATCCTAAAAAATAGCAACCTGAATGACTAAATTCTCACCCGTTTCCATTAGAAAACAATGTCGGCCGGGATCATTGACATAAGGCCTTCTGGGGATTCGCACGGCACTTTGAAGCCGGAGCGGAGTGACCAGGGCCGCCTGTAAAGTGCTTTAAAGCCGGACAGGAGCCACTTCGCTGGAGTTACTCTACGCCGAGCGACAACTTCCTGCCAGCAGCATTTCGCAAGTTCACTCCAACGGAGAAGTGATATTATAACATTTCGGGACATCGCGGTTCCTTAAGCCTCCTCTCTCACGGCTGCTGTTAGCCGTCTGCTCTTTCGGAAAGTATGCGGCCACTTGTGAATTTACTCCCTCGAAACGGCACCAAAATGATGCAGGAGAGTTTGCGGCTCGCCGTGAAACATGGCACCGTGTGACATGGCTGTCGGTGCGCCCGCTCCGGGCTGCGCTTTCCGCACAATGCGCGTCCCCTTCACCCCGCCGCCCGGGACCACCGCCGCACTCTCAAACTCCCCGGTACCGGGGGAGCAAATTGTGCAGAAGGGGGCCCGTGAATTGACGGGGCCCGGGGCAACATCCATTCACCCTAACAAAGCGCGATCTCCCCGTGCCCGTCTCATTAGCCTGTTAACGCCGATCGCACCGCGCCCCTTTCCGCGTCCGGAGCTTTTCCGCTCCTGGCGCTTAAATGCGGCCCCGGACAGGCGCCCCACACTTACAGATCTTTCCCCGGAGACTTTGCAAAACCCGAATTTTCGTGTCGTCGTCTTCCGCCATGGTCCGAGCGGTAGGCACGGCCGTACAGTAGGTTCACTACTTCTGACATCCGTTTAAAAGGCGAGTGCAGGGCCGGCGCAGCGATTGGCCGAGCGCGCTGACGTCACACCGCGAACTCCGTGTGAATCGGCCCGCGGGGACACGCCTGGTGGAGAGCACTGGAGCGCGCAAACGTAACGCGCCGCGACACCGGGCCGGATCGGTGCCGATCTGCCTGGGGAGGGAAGGGGACGCATGGCTGCGTGCGGAAGGCTGCAGAACGGTTTGCCAGGTAGAAAACATTAAAGAATAGGCATGGAAGACAGACATACGAGTAATCAGTAGCACACATAATGGGCAATGCTGATGAATACACACACAGGCAGGCAAGCACTGGAAAGTAACATTTTAGTAGTCAAAGATTTTTCTCAAGTTTATGCTTGCTGTGGAATGAAGTAGTTACGATTTGCCTGAAATTCATAACCGCTGAATTTTAAAGTAGCGAACGGTGACATCCTATATCCAGCAGGTGGCCTCCGGCGTCGCTACACAGGGTATAATCGTCTATAATCGAGAGGACAGGTTTCAGTTTGAAGCTGTGCTATA
Organism: Mormyrops boulengeri; assembly: GCA_026781065.1. NCBI lineage: Eukaryota > Metazoa > Chordata > Actinopteri > Osteoglossiformes > Mormyridae > Mormyrops > Mormyrops boulengeri. Next base: position 431,745 of record JAODLD010000042.1, on the reverse strand, counting down.
TAACAGGAGCTGTTTGGCTACCATTGCCAAATTGCCCGTAGGTGTGCATGTGTGAGTGACTGGTGTGAGAGTGTGCCCTGCGATGGGTTGGCACCCCATCCTGGGTTGTTTCCTGCCTTGCGCATGTAGCCACCGTGGTAGTCTCCGGACCCCTTGCGACCCTGAATACGATAAGCGATTACATGAGATGGATGGTTGGCTGCCTAACCTGGGTACTCTAATGGATGGGGGCTTAGATATTTGACCTAATTAAATTTCATATGAATCAGGTGATCTTTTATGCACAGGGAACTTTATACGATTGACTATGAGGAGAAGCGAAGGGTCTGTAAACAAAATACTTTTGCCATGAATCACGAGTCTGTGCAAATTTCATCACCTTTCAGACCAACAGCAGACTAAACTTAAAGCAAATGAAAACAAATAGGATTTCAAACTGACCTTCAGGGAGTGTTATACTCAGTCCAATTGAAAGCATCAGTGCATGCTGTCAAAATTATATTTGTAGCACCTGAAATATTTAGCTGTACTTAAAGCAATGGCGTGGGTTAATCAGCAACAGTTGATGTGTATATATATAAGAAAGTTGTTTTACAATATAAAATAGTTTGACACATATTTGTATTATCATTAGATTGAGTCTACAGACAGTTTAAATGGCTACATTAGGGACAGATAAAATGTATTTATTACATTTTTTTCTTTCTCAGCTAATTTTTTTTAGCATTGATATGTGTGAATGTACATCCTCTGCTGGAAGTGAAAGGCACTGCATTCTTGATTTCACTCCATTTTGGAGGATGTCAACAAATGCAGATTTTACTGAATCCATCTTCAGGGCAGATTAACGGCAGGTTAATTTTCTAAGAAGCCTCAGTAACCGTATTTTTCATGCGGCCACTTGAATCTATTACCTTGAGTATATTTCGACATTGCAGATTGTAGACGTATAATTGATTTTTTATCTTCCAAGCACGTCTCATGAACAGGATTGTACTGGGTGGGTAAGGGGGGTAGAGGGCATGGGGAACACCCTCAATGAGATGCCAGGCAGAGGGCATACAGTATATATGCACATCCACATACAATTGTGATTTACAATTGGCATTTCTAAATGGGTTCTAACTAAATTCAAGGTTATTGTCACCTGTACTTAGTGGTCATCAACTGGATTATATTACATTCTCATATCCCATACATTTTTGAATGAAGATTATTTTATATATGTTTCTTTATATCCATGTATTTTTTCTGTTACTGGTATTTACCCCACATCACTTAAAATTCACATTTTATGCAGCTGAGTATTTTATTCTGAAGGCATTCAAGTTAAATATCTTGCTGAAGAGTTATTACTACTTGATTTGGCACTTTATGGCTCATTGCTGTATCAATGTCTTAGAGAAACTTGGAACGCGGACCCACGTTGATGAGAATGCAACACTGCCCCCTTAAGGATCAGGGAGATAATGCAAATCTGAGCGAAGAGGAAGGGGGCGTGTACCTTGGCTTTTACAGACATATAGAGACTACTGCTCAATACATCGCTTGGCCTGAAAATGCGTTTTTCATCTACAGTGATGAATTTAGGAAGATGTGTGAGGTTTAATTTCATTATCCAAGTGGATGTCAGATTAATGTGGCCTGTCAAGCTCTGTGATCAAGAATATTATACCAAGCAAAAACAAAGGTGGAAAAGGGACCAACTGTTGAATTTATTTGTGTTTTCATAGCAGGAATTTGTGTCAGGGTGTTGATGGTGACTGACAAAGGAATAGATTAAAATGATCAAAATCATCCAGTCCTATCAGATAAAATAAAAAGAAACAAAGTTAATGGCAAAGAAAGCAAAATAAAAATAGCCCATTGTGGACACTAGCCATGTAGTAAGATAATGAGTTTAACCCCACAGTCCCAGCCACCACAAACTTTTGTTACCGATCAGGGACATGACCAGTTAGTAAAATAAGGTTGGACATCTTCTGGGCCAACTTTAGCAAAAACAATGGATTTTTAATTCCCTAAATGTGCGACACAAATGGCTGCAGTCTGCAAATCTGAACCATGACAATGTAAGGTCCGCTGGAGAAATCTGCACTGAGACAGGGATACGGGGTTGTCCCACGGCGAGTGAAGGCACCTCATTAGATGTGTTATGTGGCTCCGAGTGCAGCACCGATGCATGGAGAGCATTGTGCCTTTTATCTATCTCTCTCCCTCTTCACAAGAGATTTACCCCATAATCACACAATATATTGATTCCTTCTGTTTGTTGATCTCATCTTATTCCTTAATTACTGTGTTTAACGACAGTTAAGTGTAAAGTACTGGTATGGTGCCATACGTCTGTTACGACGTTACAGTTTACTGTGGAAGTATACATGGTAGAAATGTGGAAGAATTAAATCATCATATGTTACACTTTTAATATTGTATGAATGTGGAAACTTTAATCAGCCAAATCATGAAAATAACAATGGCACTTCTAAAAGCATACTAATACATAGATCTCGTATTAATGCAAACATTCTGAAAGCCTTTAAAGGCGTTAAACATAGAGAAAGTACAGTCGCTTAGCAGCTATATTTCGCGATGAGAAATATATGATGGATACTGATTCTACCACATAGCAGGAGGAAACTGATATTTGTTAGCTATTTCCAAAAAGGAAATTAAAAAAATATAAAAATAAAAACAACATCTTTTAAAAAATGAAAAACTACCAATTATTTTTAGAGTAAAGAAAAATATATTATATTTACATATATATTTTTATTTAAAAAATCTACATAGGAGTATATTATCATATTCAGGTCAGGAATTAAATCATCCATAGACGATGAAGTAGGGAGTGGGTAAATTCTTGGTTCACCAGTTAGCCCAGTGGTCCATTTCTGCTGGGATCCTTTGGCCATATCATGGGGCCATGATGGAAAGATGGCTCCTCCTTGCAGAGATACTGAAGCCCAGCTGTGTGATCTGTTCCCATGGGAGGTTTGATGCTTTTCTTGCTGTTGCTGAGCCCATCTTTAAGGTCCCTTTCATAGTCACAGGCCTGGCTTCTTAGGTTCTCTGGACTGACTTCCTTCCCTCTGTCCTTGGTTGCGGCTTCTTCGGCAGGGTACGGGAGCACGGAGCTGTCGCAAAACGATCTTAGCATTTTGTCTTGGGCTTGTTTGACTTCTTGATAACAGTCGTTGCTGTTAACCCGCTCCTGCTCCTCCAGCTTAAGGGCTACAGATGAATCTACGTTTAACTCCCAAGCCTCTTGTTTTGGAGCTTGCTTTGCTCCAGGAATAGTGCATGTAGTCCTTGGTGGTGACTTTCTGTCACCATGTCCCACCTCAGCTTTAATTAAGTGCCGTTTTTGGTGTATACTCAGAGCAATGGTCGTTTTGCAGATTTTGGGGCAGTAGTAGCAGCTGTAGCCCTTGCTGTGTTTCTCTATATGCTTTTTCTCGTGGCTCCTCTTGGTGGCGAGGTACAGGAAGCGTTGAGGGCAGAAGGCACAGCGATAGCGCTTTTCCGTGCTCGCAGCCCTGGTGGTATTCTCGAAGCAGGAGCCGTCCTCCACACAGGATTTGCAGACGAGGTCCTTGTCTTCTTCGGGGCCATCAAAACTGTCCCTGGAGGTGCACAGCTTACCACAGACCCGGCAGAAACAGGGGCGACAAGAAATCACATGTGTCTGCAGCGAGGACAAGGTGAAAAACATAGCATTGCAGGTGTCACAAGTATAAGTCATCTTGTCACCACTGTTCTTTGACTGGCTCCTAGTATCTGCTTTGTCTGATGAGATCGTGTCATTTAGGCTGTAGCCCATATCCACGCAGCCCCCCCGAGCCCTGGGTTCTAGGACCTTCATGTCTAGCTTCACATGTCTGCCGAGTTGTCTTCTATGACTCCGTCTCCTCTTACATCTCAACTTCTTTGGTTTTTTCTTAGGTTTGTAGGAATAGTATGGACGCCAAAGTTGGTCTGCCGTGTCATGGTCAGTGGCATCATCATATGCTTCTGTTTCTCCAAGTGAGGCGACCTCAGTTCTTAGACGTAGGTCTGGGCAATGGCCACTCCTTTCTATGTTGCTGTTCAGGTCTTCCTTTTCCGCTTGACAATGACTCTTCTTCCTTCTTGAAAAAAGCTTAGAACCCCTTATCCTCCGGTGGACAAGGGCCTCTTCACCAATCTTTACTGTGATCTGGCAGAGAGGAAGAACCCGACTGTCCTCTGATGGTCCTGGACATGCAGGCTTGGCAATGTAAGTTTCAGTTTTCCTCTGATCCCTCCCAAGAAGATAATCAGCCATAGTTTCAGTATGATGGGAAGCACCAGTAAGGGTCTCCAGCTGGTTCTCTAAGTTAAGAGATCTATCATGGCTTTGATCTAGGAAGGGCTTGTCAGTTTGGAAAGTCTTCAGTGCTGCTGGGGAATTATCATTGCCTTGCCTAATCATAGAAGAAACGTTATTAGCTGGATTTGATGCAAGGGAAGACATGCAACCATATCTGATGACTGACGGGCCACTGTTGTCATTATAAGTGAAGTTGGTGCACACCTCCTTCATGGAAGACACTGAGGGCCTTGGTCTCAGTGAAGGTACTCCTTCAGAAGACACGGGCTGAACTACATCCTGGTCACATGGCTGATCAAAGGTGATGTGGGGAGTCACAGATGCGATCACTTTAGGTGTTGCCATGAATGTTACAGGCATATTGAACAAAGAATCACTTGAACAGACAACATTTGTGCTGTTCTCGTCAAAAGAGGCTGTGGGTGAGCTGCAGCCCAGGGAGAAGGTCTTGTTGGGGGATTCCTCGGGGAAGGTTTGACTGTACGTGTACCGCCTCTTTCGAAACTTCATCGGTAGGAGCCTGTAGAGCTTAATGGGATAAATGCTGCCCTTGAAACTGCCGTTAGCCAATTTCCTGTTGACGACCATCCGGGGATCAATCCCATGGTAGGATTTCTGATGGTTCTTCAGGATGTAGTAGGTCATGAAGGTCTCCAGGCAGAAGATGCACTGATAGCGGCGTTCCCCTGTGTGCCAGACCTCGTGCTTGGTGCGGTACTCGGCCAGGGCGAACACCTTGTCACAGTAGTGACACGGGTATGCCCTGTGCCAGGAGTGCACATTCTCGTGTCTCCTCAGGCTGGACAGGGTCACATAGGCCCGTTTACATACACCACATGTGTACACTCTCTTGTCTTTCACCTTCTTGGTTCTTCCATCCACCTCCTGCGGTTCCTCGGTCAACCCCTTGGGAGTCGAGAGGTCATTGGAGCAGAGAGATGGCTGCAGTGAGATCTCCCTCTCAGCTGTACTTTGTTCATCGCCGGCAGAAGATCTATCTCTGTCCTCTGTGCCCCTGAGGTCGCATTCGGTTTCAATCATCTGGGCTTTGTTGCACACCTGCTCATGGTTACGCAGTCGTTTAAGGTGCATGAATTTTCTGCAACAGAACTTGCAAACCAAATGCCGCGCAAACCTCTTCTTGGGGATTTGTGAGTGTCTGCTGGGGGTTGCTCTACTGCTGACTGTCTCTGGGAAGGAATCGCAGCGGGAGGACAGCAGTGATGGACACGGAGGGCTTGTCACTCGTGCTGAGGCAGGCTCGCTCACAGCTAGCTCTGTTGTGCTGCTTACCTGATCGTTGGTATCTGAGGATATGGATGTCAGTGTGGATGCTGAAGGTGTAGCCATAGCAGCAGTTGAAATCTGGCAGTCACTGCTGGCCGGCACAGGAGTGCCAAGGGCGAGTGTGGCAGGTCTGTGCCGTTTCTTTAGTGGACCTGAGCTCTGGTATATTTGTGATTTGGGCAGTGCCAGAGAGGGAGCCACATCTTCCTTGTCACCTCCCTGGCTCACAGCGTATGAGTGTTCGGAGAGATTGTGCACAGGCTCGCAAAATGCAGGGGTGGAGTTTTGGGTGAGGAGGAGGTCGGCAGGTCGTCTCCCCTCACCTCGCAGGCCCAAGGGGGCTCCAGCCTCTGTTATGGAGAAAGCGTTGGTGATCCGGGGACCACTGGCACCTTCTACCTCTTCGGCCCGGGCCGTCTCATTCTTCAGCAGTTGAGGACTGATGGACGTTGGGGTATTGCTTGGACTGGCTGTTTTGATTGGCTGCCGGGTTTGGCAGGAGGGCACACTTGGGCCTCGCTTCTCTTGTTCCATCATGTTCTCCAGAAAGGGGATGCCAAGCCTTTTTCCTGCAGCCACCAGCAGCCTGATATCCTCAACACCCATAGGAGCCACTTTGGAGCTGTAGATGAAGTTAAGGATGCTGGCAAAAACCTCAGACCTGAGATCCACCAGTTCCAGCACCTGGCTTGATGAACCAGGCTTGGGAGTGGAGAAGGTGCTCCGGAAGTATCCGCTCGAGGCGGCCAGAACATTGCGGTGAGCCTTGAATTTGATGTCCTCGACCACGATGGTTACATCACAGAACAAGCCGCTTGTACGCTGCTCGTTCAGCGAGCTGAGAAGCGCATGGGCGTGGACACTGTCCATCAGGCCCTTGGTGTTGGCCGACACCACCGTCATCTGCGGGAAGGTCAGCACAAGCTGTGTTAGTAACAATGCTGCACATCAGAAAGAGGAAGAGGAAGGTCTATGTACGTTGTGTAGGTAACTTGTAATGAAGGACAATACTTTACACAAGGTCTAGGAACCATAACAAAGTGCAGTTCATCTACCAATCACTGTACATATATATTGTTATAATTAGTTATAATTTACTGTAGGTATAATTAAAGTTTAATAGAGCTTTCCAGCATTTAACATTTGAACACTGTTGATTTTAATGTGCTTTTTAATGTATAGATCTTCTCATTCTGATATTTATTCTGATAATTTTTGCCCCCCTTGTAGATAAACATTGACATTAAACTACAATTTTATCACACACACACACACACACACTTGAAAGCTAGTTTCTTTCCGTGACATCGTCTGTGAGTAGTACACACACGGCCCCCAAAGACACTTTTTTGTCTGTGATTCTCTCTATTCATGAATACATGCATAGGCTACATGAAAGGGCCTGTTCTATCTGGGCGAGTTTGTTTATGTAAAGGTAAATATCTGTGTAATGCTGTGAATTTACATGAATACCCATAAATATTTGCACATTTGCTTCCGGTAACATGCGTTCGCTTGTGCATTTCCCATTAGTGCATCACAGTAAGCAAGCAGAAATTTTTAAAAGGCACTTCCTGTTTCTCACTTATAGTGAAAAATGCAACTGGGTCAGAGTTCCTGCCTGATTCACGGTCTATGTATGGAAATATAATAATTTCTAGTATGTTTACTATTTGGTAATAGTAAGGCAAGTCATGTTATGCACGAAAACAGACGTCATAATGGTTAATGAAATCGTCTCGGCCGTGAGGTACAGCCGCGGCTCTTAGCGGAACCACACTCGAAGGGTAAACCCAAACAGCCTCGATAAATATGCGGGGCACTGTTGTGCTATGGGGGCTGCTGCAAGCCCTTCGCCCAAGAGCATGGCAGCCATTTTACCCACATGTTCACAGAGCGGGGAGACGGCAAGATGGCCTCCAGGGAGGGGGCTTTTTGCCTGATAATATTCGAAGATCCCTGCCCGCCCGAGATCTTTCCGGTCCAACCAGTCAAAGCCGCATCTCATTTTTACTCAGATGTTCCTCTGCTTAAAATAAGATTATGCTAAGAAGCTCTGGATGAATTATATAGAAAAAACATAAACAACAATTTTCACTTAGCCTCCACCCAATGTGCTCTAAGGAGCCTAATGTGGTTGACGCTGCTACCGTAGACTTACCGTCCAACAATACAGACAAAACCTTGTGTAAGAAACTGATGTTCAGACTTAAATGTGCTCATTTTGAAACCAGTTTCTTCTTTTTCTTCTTATAATTATTAATCAGTGTTATGTTGAGTCAGTACTGCCACCCAGCTGATTGCTGATAAACCTACTAGCTCTGTCTGCTCACGACAGGCCTGGTTGCCAAGGCAACATGCTGTGGCGCAGCACTTATTCGGCCGCGGCTGAATCGCGGTAACGGCTTCGGCTGTCCGGGGATCTGTTCCCATGCGCTGCTGTAGGAAGCCAGCTGCTTCAGCCTGAGGTGAGCGGGAGCGAGGAGGTCCACCTGCCTGCCGTGGAAGGACGGCTTTTTCTGCACGCGTGTGTCTGTGCGCCGCCAGAAAGCGAGACAGTACGACCGCAGCTCGAGCCCACCGCTCACGCCAACCGTGCTTGGCTTCATCCACGTTCATCTTTCTGCTTTCTGCCTTTTTTCAAACATAATATTCCACCCACAGTATTCATACACCTGGCATCGTTGATTGTTTAGGAAACTATGCGCCTTATTTTTGTTTGCGCGTGCATCGTCCTTTTGTTTAACAGAAATTTCAGATTTTTCATCATCAAATGCTATTGGCCACACCCTATATCGTACCTTAAAATAGCAATAACTCAAAGGAACATTGAAATTCCCCTTATCATTCCATAGCAAAGTGTATCAAATGGCACAGTATGATATAATCAGCCACATAATCAGCAGAGTCATTATTAATCGATTGCTAAGTGAAGAGCACATGGATAAATCCATTCACATCATCTGTAGCTCTCATTGGCACTTTTGTCTTGAAAACAGTTCATTGTGAAAAAAACATGCAAAACATACCTGTGAAAAAATAAAATCAGTGAAAGCGACGCCGTACAGCAAAAATTGAGAAAGAGATCATGCTGGGTCCCTCTGCTACACTTTATGTTCTCTACCTTAAAAAATAAACAGTTTGTAAACTGCAAGAAGTGGAAGGCTTTTTTGATAAGACTTGCTGTTGCTCAGTGGTGCTGTTAGACGCAGACCTTCTCTCTCTCTCCCTCTCTCTCTCTAGCATTCTTGTTTCAGCCTCCTTCCACTCTCTCTCCAATCCTAAAGCTACCCGGTGCCCTGCTCCCTGCTTGCTATCCTCTTGCTGCCCGCTCGCTGCCCGCTTGCTGCTCCAGTGCGAGGGCTGTGCTAGAGGACAGGTAAAAATAGCAGCATGGAGTGTTCAGGCTGCCTGCAGCTGAGCCGGAAGTGAGAGCTTTATGATGCACTGCTGCACGCAAAGTGAGTGATCCGCTTCTCCATCACATCAGTGCTGTGTGCGGAGAAGGTTACGCGGTATCATGCAGCAGCAGCACCAGAGCGCCTCAGAACCACAGAAACAGAAATGACTTGGCAAACGTTACACTGCAGCCTCAGGCACATGCGCGACTCAGCAAATGTTACTCTGCAGCCTCAGACACATAAACAACGAAGTAAATATTACTCTGCAGTCATAAAAACAGAAACAACATGGAAAGTATTACTCTGCAGCCGTACATGGAGAAATGACTCAGCAAACATTTCTCTGCAGCCTTAAACACATAGATGACACAGTAGATATTACTCTGCAGTCACAATTGCAGAAACGAGTCAGCAAATGTTACTCTGCAGCCTCAGATGCATAAACGACCCGGCAAATGTTACTGTGCAGCTTCAAATTCATAAACGATTTACCAAACATTACTCTGCAGTCTCTGATGCATAAACGACTCCGCAAATGTTACCGCAGCCTCAGACGCATAAACAATTCAGCAAACGTTACAGTGCAGCCCCAAATGCTGTAACAACTTGGAAAATTTTACTCTGCACCCCTAAACACAGGAACCATCCAGCAATCGTTACTCTGTCACCATAGCAACTGATGTAGATTACTGCATGCACAACTGCACATCACAAATTGTCACAGATCTGAAGTACTTTGGTTTTATTGAAAAGGGTAGAAGACTTGGAGAGACGTTAGAGAGTAACTGATTACCACTGACGTAAAAAAGTTATCATTTGTGCGCCAGGTCTTAGGGCAGGCCTGATCTCACAGCACTGCTTGTCTTTTTAATAGCCTAACAAACAATGGCCATGTATGCCTCTGTGAGTATGAGCAGAAGATTAACTGAGGATGAAGAGGCATAGGCAGGCACACCAGTGCTGGTAAAAAGACCTGGGACAGTCCAAGTACTTTTCAATATTTCATGACTAACTCAAGACACATCTTAAAGACCAGTGATCATGGTAGTCTCCATCTCTCACAGATACACACTTATAGCATACACACAAACGTTTGTATTCATATCTTTGTGGGGACCGTCCATTCACTTATATGGGCATAACCCCAATTCCATCAATTACAACCTTAACCCCTATCCAGTCCTAACCTTAATCACAAGAAACCAAACAAAATACAAGACTTTTGACATTTTTTTTTTTATATTGTAGTCAAAGATTTTTGTGAACATGAGGTTGCCCTTATAGAGACTGAAAAATAGTCCCCACAACGTCAAAATAATAGGTCTTTGTCACATGGTGGGGAAATTTGGTCCCCACAATGTAATATATACATAACCCACACACACTATCTACCACCTGCTGTGACCTACTGATTTAATTCCTGCTCAACCTGCTTTTCAAGTTTGACCTCTGTTAGTTCAGCTATGTCCCATGTCCTTTGTCGACTTCACTATAGGGGAAGAAGAGACAAGCCCTGGTTGTTAGACTATTAACGGGACCGACTGCTTTTTCAGGGTTAATGACATTTAGGCATTGACTCTACAGAGAAATTAAGGAAGCAGAATTAGAGACTGGCAGATCACTGTCACGAAACTACAAGATCTGACACCTATAAAATCTTATTTTAAATGTTACAATATTATATACTCACTGGCCACTTTATTAGGTACACCTGTTCAGCCGCCCATTGAAGCAAACATCTAATCAGCCATTATTTATAAAAGAGGTTTCGACTCCAGGGTTTACAAAGAATGGACTGAATAAGAAAACATCCAGTGAAACATCCGGTTCTCTGGGAGAAAATGCCTTGTTGATGGCAGAGGCCAGAGAAGAATGGCCAGCTTGGTTCAAGCTGAATGAAACGAAAGTGCGACTCAAGTAACAACTTCTTACATGCAAAGTATGTAGAAGAGCATCTCTGAACACACAACATGTTGAACCTTGAAGCAGATGCGGTACAGCAGCGGAAGACCATGCCCAGTGCCACTCCTGTCGGCTAAGAACAGGACACTAAGACTACGGTGGGTACGGGCTCACAAAAATTGGATAATGGAAGATTGGAAAAATGTTGCCTGGTGAGATGAGTCTCAATTTCTGCTGCCACATTCAGATGGTAGGTTCAGAATTTGGCGTGAATGACACGAAAGCATGGATCCATCCTGCCTTGTATCAACAATTCAGGCTGCTGCTGGTGGTGTAATGGTGGTGTAATGTTTCTTGGCACACTGGGCCCCTTAATACCAAATGAGCATCGTTTAAAAGCCTGAGTACTGTTGCTGACAATAGCTACCCTTTTGTGACCACAGTCTACCCAGTGTCACTCTGTACCTATAGTGTCTTGAATTTTTGCTTCCAGTGGGGTAACGCAAAGCTCATATCATCTCAGACTGGTTTGTTGAACATGGCAATGAGTTCACCATACTCAACAGGCCTCCACAGTCACCAGTGGCCTGTACTACGAAGCGGGGTTACTGGCTTATCAGGGTAACTTGTCGGATTTAAGGTAGTCTGGACAAAATGTAAGTGAGCCAATATGAAGTCAATTTCAACTGTGCTACCTTAAATCCATAAAGTTACCCCGATTAGCCAGTAACCCAGCTTTGTAGTACAGGCCACAGGTCTTACCTGATCCAATAGAGCACCTATGGGATATGGTGGAATGGGAGATTTGCATCATGAAGGTGCAGCTGACAGATCTGCAGCAACTTCATGCTGCTATCATGTCAATATTGACCAAAGTCTCTAAGTAATGTTTCAAGCACCTTGTCGAATTTATGCCACGAAGAATCAAAGCAGTTCTGAAGGCTTTAGGGATCCAACCCAGTACTAGCAAGGTGTACCTAATAAAGTGGCTAGTGAGTGTATATGAATGATGCTACATAATATCAACATTGCATAATTCATTGCAAAATTTCAACACTATACCTACTATATCTAAGAAAAAGCACATATTAGAGGTCTGCAGTACATGCATGTACATGCTCTGTGATGGACTGCCAGAATAGGTAAATTATATAAACTGTCAAACTTCCCAATGAATCTACAATGTAGAAAATATCCCATCCATCCATCCATTATCGTAACCACTTTGGGGTCACGGGGGGGCCCAGAGCCTATCCCGGGAACAATGGGCGCAGGCGGGAACCAACCCTGGGCGGGCGCCAACACACCACAGGGCCCACACACTCACACAACCACACTGACAGTCACACAACTACAGGGCCAATGTAGACACATGTAGAAAACATATTCAAGGAATATAATTCAAATGACCTCATGACAAATATGGTTACTGAGGTTTTTTTTTAAATTAAGCTGGAGTTAATCTCCCCCCGGGAAGGATTCAGTAAAAAACATATGCCGCATATGTTGACGTCCTCCAAAATGGAGTGAACGCAAGAATGCAGTGCCTTTCACTTCCAGCAGAGGGTGTAGATCCACACATAACTGTACTTGTAAGAGAAAGTAAAATTTTAGTACGTTTTATTTATTCCTAATGAAGTTATTTCAAATCATGTGTGGAGTGTTGATCTAATCAGACTCCATGCTCCCTAGAGGTCCTGTTTAACAAAAACAAAAAATCTTTTAAGTTTAGATTCTGTTGTTGATCTGAAAGGTGATGGAATTTGCAGAAACTCATGCTTAAAGTATTTTGTTTACAGACCCCTTACTTCTTCTGATATGATCATTTGTATAAAGCTCCCCTGTGTATAAAATATCATCAGATTCACCTGAAATTTAATGATCCCAAATATCTAAACTTGGCTGGATTTTGTTTGGGAAATGCAAAGCTTGAAAGCTGGAACTTGAAACAATGTCGCAGGAATATACTGTATACAGGGGTGGGGGGTCTGGCCTGTGAATGCCGACCTCCAAATGATGCTGACCCTGAAGCAGCGTAATAATTTACCCGCAGATAATTGTTTATGTGTAAGTTGTACTTAGTGTGTAATTGTGTGTGAGTCTGTGTCCTGTGAAAGACTAGCATCAGGTCATTGGGATAGGGTCCACACTCATTGTTATGCAGCGTTTAATATGAGGCTTGTGGGAAAGATAATGGTATCTGCTTAAAGTTGCCAGATGCTACAAAAGTATTACACGTTTTATAGTATAAGGACTGTGAGTGCAGGTTTGTCCTGTGGGACCTTGGAACACTAGACATTCAAACCTGCAAAATTACAGAATGGGATCAAAGGGAGCGTCATCTGTACTCTGTCTGGATTGGTTTCTTTCTTTAATGAGCACAGGACCAACCTAGGAAGGACAGAGAGCTGACTATGTGGAAACAAAGCCATAAAGCATGCACGTAGATGGCCCATCGAGAGAGAACTACCTCTGAGAGAGAAAATGGATTTAGCAGAGCTTGGATTAAGTAGTTTGTTAGGTTTTGAGAAAAGACACATTTCTCCTTGAAGTCTCTCATGCTCTGACTAGAAGAAGATCCGGAATAAATCAAAAAGTCAGAGAGGCAGTAATAAATCTGCTAAATGAGGGAAAGCAGAGGTGGAACTCTCTGATGAGAAAATAACCAAGAGATGAGGTAGGAAAGGAGTAAGAGCAAGGTCACTGATAAAACAAGCAGCTAGTGTATCAGAAAGGGAGGATTCCCTCCTGCCGGGGGGCATTCAGCGCGGCTGTCTGAAGTGTCCGTGCACCATTAGCCAAGAATAAAGGAACAAAGAACTTAAACTAGACTCGCTTGTCTTGTTACTGCTCTTCTAAGATAGAACATGCAAAATGTAAGGATGAATCTCACATGAATGTTTAACTGGATAGGCATTAAGATCTAAAAATGAATCTTAAGCATCATATCATGTGCATTTGCGGATGTTTTATTAATGGCTATACTGCCCCATCCCAGTCTGACCCAGGCTATTAATGGCTACTTCTGCTGACTGCATCCCCGATTGCCCTCCTTCTATACCCGCCGCTTATTAGTGAAGAACACCTCCCAGACATGCAGGTTTGCTAGGGCCTCCAACTCAGGCCTGAAGGTTTCACTGGGATCTCTGGCCATCTGCTCCTAAAACTGTATGGAATCACACAACTGGATCCCAACCAAAAGCGCATGCAGTAATGAAAACGTGTGACGGTCACATCCTGTCATGAGGCATCACCGCAGCTGTCTTTACACTTCATAGATCTGTGAACAGAATATTAATCAAAGATCCCAGAGAAATGAATCTCAAATGGGAAAATTGTACAGGAAATTCAACATATCCATTATATTGAAGTTAATTATAGCAGTATTAGTATGATAATAGAGGTAGGAAACTTTAGGAAAAAGTTAGAGACCTGTATGCTGGCATGGCCAGTTTGAAGAACAGCTCCTACCCCAGCGCAGTGACAATTTTGAACCAGTGCTCACTGCCCCCCCATAACTGACCCACTACTGTTCCTAAACTGGCCCTCCGTCACACCACACATATTTACACTTACACATGCTGAACTATGTACAATCCATTTATAATGGCATAGAATGCATTATATCTTAACCATTGTCACTGTGTTCATTATTTTTTCAACCTCCTTCAAGTGCATCTCAAACACTGTGACTTCATTTGTTTGTTTATTTATTTATTTGCCTCCCCACTCCTAAAGTGTAATACTTTATGTTTTACCCCCATTCAAGTGAAATACTCTGTTTGTATAATATGCTACGGGTTTCTTTGCTTCCAGTATCAGCACTTTATCCCATTCATTCATTATTTTTGGTATTCTGTATATATTTTATATTTTAATGCATCATATATGTATTTATAATCTATAAGTGTTGCTGTTTTAATAGTATGTCCTTAACAAAGCATCTACAGGCTTGCTCCAAACAAAATCTCATTCTATTTCTACAGTAATGATAAAGGTATCATCTTGAAAAGAGGTTGAATACTTATAGCTGTCAAAGGTATATTATATACAAGTGCGCCCTCTGCTGGACATGTGCTGCATGTGCCATTTCTGTTTCTTAAGCAGGCCATGGTCATAAAGGAATTAAATTTTAATAAATAAAATGAGTAGTAATTTTTCTTTCATGAGTTAAATTGTTGGGAATGTGGTTTGCATTTTATTTTAATATATTAAATGGTATTTGCATTTAATATCTATTTTTATTAAAGAAAGTGCACTTTTCCCCTAAATCTCAGTCAGCATGCAGAGGTTATGCGCCACTGACTGTGAGAGTTTCCCAAAGCACTCACCTGTCTGAGGTGCACCAGAGTTGCAAGATGTCCTCTTATCCAGGGAAGGTCATTATCTGCAGCAGTGAGACATCAGGCAGGCAGTCCAGGGAGTCAAATTGCCCCTGGCAGACACTGGGCATATTCCAGGGTACTGGTTACGACCATCACCTGGTCTACATACAGCTATGTGTTTTACAACATTGTATTGCATCACTGGATCCTCTATAACTGATATGGAAAATATACAAGCAGAAATGTGAAAGTTGTGAAAAAAAAGATGGCACTTTCTTACTCTGAAGACTGGGATAGTGCAAAAAGTCTTGGTAGTTTTCCATTATTTCTCCAGGCTGTGTGTTCTAAAATCTGTGAAAGAAATTTCCCCCAACTCCATATTACCAAAGCATTACAGAAGTTGATGTCAAATGGATGCTGCCAATGTGACCATAACATATGGTGTCTTACCGTTCGATATATCTCAGACCTTGACACGCTCTGCCTTTACAGGTTTACATAATTCACATTATGTGAAAGGTCACAGTGTTCTGGCCAGGGAATCATGACTGAATACATACAACATGCAGACAGGTTCTGTGTGGTTGATCAGCAGGGGTGTAGCTTGAAATTCTGGGTCTACAGACAAAGTGTCACCTTGGGTTCCTTGCCAAACGTTGCCTACAACTTCATGTATTCAAGGGCCTCTGTAAGATGCTGCACCGGCTGGATCTGCCCCTGTATCCATGACCCTACTGCACCCCTGCAGCTCAGCATTATAATAGTTAACATTCTAAGACCTAAATGATCTTCAATGTAGTTTGATTGTCGGTGGCAGACATGGTGGTATCAGCTTCTCATAAATGGTCACTTTCCTCACCAGTTTAATGGTGCAATAAACAAAGAATAAATAAAAAAAAAACAGTAAGTGGCATTTTTGTTTCCCAAAACACTTTGATAATGAAAGAGATCAGAGGAGGATAGCCAGACTCGTTAAAGCTAACAGGAAGGTCACAACTCCTAAAACAACAGTTCAGTACAATAGTAGTGTGCAAGATGGCATCTCTGGACACAACATTTGTCAACCCAACAGGTGCTTCTGGAGACAATAGGGCAAACTAACTAAGATTATAAAAAGTGGCCAGGTAAAATGGCCTTTATGTATATGTACTGATTATATAAACGAAGACTCCAAATACACAAGCAATGTATACAGTCTTAGATATGTTTATATAATATACAGAGAAGAAAAAGCACCTTTATTTACAGATTTAAAACTGGCATTTATTTCATGATAATATTTTTCTTAATGTGCCATAGAAAACATGGTTTAGTGGAGTGAGAGTAGGGAAATTTCCTTTAACATATCTGACTACAGGAAATTCAACCTCTGTTTTAAATCATATGTCGAAACTAACTTTTATCGTATGCTAATTAAAAGAAGAGGTTTGATTTTAATTGTTGATCTACATTATTGGGCTTAACTGTTTCATCATTACTGTAATATCTTGTTCCATAACGTTTTGCTAACTTCCACAGAACCTTCTTAGCCTTAAATTACAATATACTGATATCAAAGAAAACATGTGGTGTACACTTACTTCGTTTATTGTAACAAGCAGCTGGAAGAAGTCTTCGGAGGGCGAAGGGCCTTGGCCACTGATTTCAAACGCCGTCTCGCCCAGCAAAGGCGCCATATTTGGACGCTAAGGCGTTACCAAGACAACGGACAGGACAACGGGCTCCTCTTTCTACCGGCAAACAGGTAAACGTTTTCGTAATGTTTAGCAGAACGCAAAAACGGTGACAGTGTGGTCAGTAAAAAATAATTTAATTGTATGTAATATGTTAGCACGGAAATTTCAGTAATAAAATAATCGTGTAAACAGTTGTTAAGATTAAAGGGTCATGACCCAGCGGATGGATATTTCTCCGAAATATTAATGCACATTATACCTCACTCACGTGAAGAAGTACAGTAAAGCAAACTATGATATGTCATTTGGTGTCATTTTTCTAAGTGAGGACTTAGTTTTAAAGTGCTTAAAATTAGGTAGCAGCTCGCACTAGATGCCGACGATGGGCAAAGTAGTTCTGAGCGGAGGAGCGGGCCGTTGTGGCGGAGGCGCACGGCGGTGGCAGGTCCTCAGCTGATGTGAAGGTAAGAGCTGAGAGAGTGGAGCTGCTCTGTCTAACAGCAACTACAGCACTGCAACAAATAGGTAATAAAACGCACCAAACGTCCACCAGCGCCTCGCTTCGGGTACGGAGCGGCCGGAGTGCGTACGACTTGCTCGTCGGGCTTCTCGGAAAGTGGGGTTCCTGCTTCGCCGCTCTTCGTGCTGCAGTGAGGAAGGTCCAGAGGCCATTTCGCTCCGCAGAGGAGAGTCGCACTCGGACGGGCGACGTTATCGCTCGTGACGGAGAGAGGCTAGCTGGGTGTTTATCAACACGCCGTAAAGCGGGTCCAGTCAAGCCTCCATTAGCTACTAAAGCCGCCGGGGTTGGCCGGGGACTGAATAGGCGCTCCACTTCTCACCAGGGTTTTTGTATGGGCGTTTAAGGTCCGGGTCGGCCCGTGCAAATTAAATAAAATCCGCGGTGCGATCCGGTGTAACTGAAGGGGCCCTCTTTTGCGCACTTAGCCCCGGGCCCAAGTGAAAACACACCGACAGACAGCTGCTGCGCTTCGCTCACTAACGCTGGTAAGTTAACTGCTGGTTACTTGTCCGAGGCCTCGTTAACTAACCCCGGATTGACCGCACGGTGACGGACACAGTCCTCACGACGAGTCAGCAGCCGGTGGCGTAGGCCTGTCTGTCGGTAGGTGGCCAGCCGGCCGGGCGAGTCTGCGGATAAACAGGCTTTAACCTTACTGACGCGATCTGTCTGTTGTATAAACATAATGGCACACAGGGGCTGCTTCCAGGACTCCCGATCCAGCACGCAGCTCCGAAATAATCTAAAATATCCGTACTTCCCATTTCGATTAAATGCTCACGTCGTCAGAAACCTGAAGCGGCGATGTTTGACGTTTATGCTAAGCTCCGCTCTTAGGTCCAGCTGTACGCAACGCCAACCCAGATTAATTGCTTTGCTGTCGGTTGCGTGTCAAATAGAGCCCGAGGCTGTAATTAGCTACGTCGAACCGTGGGCCTCGGCTAAAAAGTAATAAATAAATGTCTTCTACATTTTGCATACATTGTAAAGTAGACATACGCAAATAATAAGCAAGGGGGTGTTCGTAAATCGGGAAATATGTCAGCGGACGCTGTATAACATACTGGTTTCATAAATGTTTAATCAAAATAAACAAAGACGGTGATCCAGTGATTTCTGAGGCCTAAACGGCCTTATGTCGTATTTTTTTAACCTTTTGACAAAACTAGCGGTTTGTACAGTATCCTGGCTTGTTAACTGGCGCTCAACTAAAACGATCACATTTTTATAGCGTTTAATCTGACGTGGCTAGCCAGGTCCACGCAGCGCGACATTTATTTGGCATTTCCGTCGTTAGCTGGCCGAGTTAGCCAGGCTTCTCTGCCGGGGCGAGCAGCAATCCGCCTCTCAGGTATTTTTACCGACATACGTAACTTAACAGGTATTCGAGTTTTGAAATCGTTACACCGAGGCTGTTAAATTAACGTAGCTTTCCTTGGTCAGGGGTGAAAGGCCTAATTTGTAGTTTTTGCTGTGCGTGGATTGCACAGCGTACCGTGAAATTTATTTGATTTGCCGTTTAAATCGTGCGAAGTCTTTTCTTGCTTAATATCGCCCTTTTACAGTCAAGTTGATATTCTGGGTAACAACCATTGACACGTTTATTTTTTTCGTCCATTTTCTATAATGGCTTATCCAGTTTGGACCTGGGTGCATCTTAAACGGGCCAAGTCCCTGTGGTCATGTCTGCAGTGACAGTATACACGGGATTACCTGCACGCAACCTTAATTGAACCCGCATTAAAACCTTGTGCCTAGTCAACCTATCACTTCATTTCACTATTTCTGCTTTGTTCCATTTCAAAGAATGAATAGCAGAACCCAGACCACTTATACAGTTTGAAAATTCATAGGCTGTGGTAACTGGACAGATTTAATATATTTTAATAGGTGTACAACTACTGTAATATTTTCCCAAAGGATACTTTACAGCATAAATTTCACTCCACCCCAGGGCTATAGGCTTGGATTGGACCTTTCCTCTTCCTCATGCAGTGTTGAGAATAGTGGAGTGGAAATGGGAGTGGTTGTAATTCCCCCCCCCTTCCCTTCCCTGGAGGAGCCCCAGCCACAGTAACTCAGGTGTACCAATCTTATCACACGTCTAAGGCCGTGCACTGTCTTGTCCCAGTTAGGTGGGCTGTAACAATCAGCCATGCTATCAAGTGCATAACACTGCCATCTGTCTCTGGAGATCCTGAGCTGATTGATTAAATTATGGGTAACGGCCTTTTGCTTGTATTTGTCACTGTATACATCTAGAAGCTGTTGCAACAGTTGAAAGAACTGGTTCACTGGTAGCTTTTAATGTTTAAGTGCTACCTGTTTTATTTTTTTCCTTTTCTTGTTTCCATAAAATGTACAGAAAGGGCAACAGTTCCAACTTTTTTTTTTTTTTTTTTTTTTACACAATTTACTGTGCAGTGAATAGTGTTGCATTTATATTTTCCACGACACACTGCAGCTTTGTTTCAGTGCTGATTGTTTTCTAAAGGCGTTTACAGACCTAATCTTGTCAGTAACCACTTGTGAGCATGGAACCATTGAACAAATTAGGAAAGCTTTTATCAACGTGTAAAAACTGTAAACTGTATGCAATTACTTATTCTTTTAATAGATGTACCTCGTGAGGTTAAATGACTGACTTTAAAATGTACAAACAGATCAGTTTCCTCATTTTTAAGGACTGCAGCCTTTGGGAGTTAACTAAATTAAAAGTCTATAGGCTTGTGAAAGGTTCTCTTACGAAATAAGTATTTTGAAACAGTGTAAGTAAGTCTTTGAAGATCAGAGAGAGGAGGATGGATGAAAGAAGGTGTAGAGAGCGGTGATGGTAGAGAAGGTCTGCAGCTACGCAGAGAGCATGTTGAGAAGCCTTAATGGGCACCACAGATTTTAGGTAAGTTAATGTATTGTACTACAAGTTCATAGCATAGAAACACTGCTGGTTCAGCCTTTTGAGCCAAAATACTTTCCCTGTAAGGCAGAGTGGACTAGGGATTGGGTGCCTGGGACCCTGTGTTTATAGGCTGTGTCAATATACCACATACTGGAGGCTCCATTCGCGGTGACCTGAATGTTTGAACAGTAGACTCTGTGGGGGATTTAGCGGGATACAGAAATTCCTCATGAACAAAATGTAGAAATTTTGTCTGACTTTGACTTGGTTAATATGGAGGCAGATTGTCCTGCAATTGAAGTATGTCATAGAATTACAGGTATAGCATTGAAGTACATTAAACTTGATATGCAGGTCACTGGTTCCGATGGCCTTGTGGAAAATTAGGGATGCAGTTGGGCTCACGTGCCATAGGGTTAATTGCATTTGGTGCTGCATTAGCTGAAAGGTTAGCTGTATACATCATTCATTCGTGGCTTTATTTTAGTGAAATTGTGTATGTATTTGAGTCTTGTATTCGTTGGATGCAAAATTCCATTGCTGTCACATTACTGGACCTGTGGTTCCCAAGTTAGTCTTGGTTAATCTTACTTATGTCATTTCTCTATTATGAATGTCCAGCATCTGTTTTTATGCAATGCGACTTACAACTCGGCATATTCATGTGCTGTCAGGAGTGCAGTAAACAAAAATCAGACAAGCACAATCACTGTCAGATTGTGCTAAAAATACTGTATTGTACCATACAAGATATGGTGTGTAATGAAGCAGAAGTACTGAGAGTTTATCAGAGTATTAATAGTCCAGTTCATAATCATTTTAAGTGCACAAAGTTCTAAAAATTATAAATGTTTTAATTATGATTTAAGTTTAGCCTTCAAATATGCGTGAAGTTATAATCAGTCTGTAGTCTTATAATAGGCTATAAATTTGATGTGCTGAAGTATTTGGTTAAGATACTAGCGACTTCAAGAAATGCTGTATCTGAGTCTGGGCCTCGGCACAATCATTATGGTCAACACCAAGTGTGTTCAGTTATGGAAACGTTCACTGCTGAGCGGGCGGGCGATAGGGGGGTGCACCTGAACAACCTTGGTAACCTAGGGACTAGTTAAAAAAAAAAAATGTTTATTTCTCCAGCATTACTTTGACTGTCCACCGGACTTTTAGCTGAGAGGTGAACTGTGAATGACCCCCCCCCATATCCTGCTTATAGTTTTTACCGGTTTTTCTCTCTCTTCTCTCTAGTGAATGGTAGTGTCTAGAAAGGGTATGTCCCTTCAGGAGAGAGGTGCCAATGTCCAACCGGCCTAATTCCAATCCAGGGGGGTCACTGCGACGTTCACAGAGGAACAGTGCTGCGGCCCAGCCACACGACGACTCAGTCGCAGGAAGGTATGTGCATGCGCGTCTGCTTTTCTTTTTTTTTCTTTTTTTGTTCCTGGGCTTTTGGTGGTATGTGTGTAGTACCTGCATGCCCTAATCTACCCATCACGGAAAGTCATTCTATCTGCCTGGCAGCTTAAGCTTCTCTCCTGCTGCTACTGCCATGGTGTTGGTGCACAAACACAAAGCCTGACAATAAGCAAGACATTTTGGATGCTGGTGGTTGTGAAACACATCCACATGGAGGTTTGGAAGGGCTGAGTGTGAGAGAGCAAGAGGGAGGGAGAGGGGGGTGGTGGGGTGGGCAGGTGGATGTAGGTATATCCCCGAACACCCTGTCACTGGCTCTTTAATTTTCAACCTTACAGGTTGCAGTCAGAGCAGGTAAAACGTAAAGCAAATTCCCCTCCTGAAAGTAGAAGACCTATTTCTAAGGCTTCAAAAGCCCAACCCACAGGGCACCGCTCAAGAAGGTACCCCTCCTTTCTCCTCTGCATCCTTTGTGTAGTGTGGCTTTGCTACGACTAAATTGGCTTTCTAGACAGTCAATATCTGCTGCGTGTCTCTATTTGCCCGCTATTCGTCACTTATGTTAGTCGCAGTTTTAAACTGAAGATGAACGCCGGGAGGGAGCTGAGTATGGGCGTGCTGAAATGTCCCCTTTCTGTGTGTCCCCAGAAGCGGCCTTCCGCTGTCAGTGGCTTCGTTCGTACTGCAGGACGACTCGGTTGGTGCGGGGACATCAGAAGCAGAGAGGGCCAGCCAGGCTAAGAGGGAGGGCACCCGTGGAGTGAAGCGCGGCTCGGCCCCAGAGCAGAACAGCTCATACTCAGCCAGCCCCGCTAAAAAGCCCAAAGCGCTTGTGGCCCCAGACGCCTGCCCTGAGGCCAGACGGACATCGGCTAAACCTAAGAAGAGGCGCTTGGTGCTAGAGCAGCCCGTCTCAGGCAGCCGGGCCCTGAACAGGAAGAGTGGAGCGGCCGGGGCGTCTCCGACCCAGAAACGGAAAAGGGCGGACGCTTCCTCGGGTTCTCTCCCCGCTGGTACCGAGGCCAAGTCCGCAAAACCCACCAAGCTGGCTTCTAAACCGGCCGCCTCAGCCAGAGCTGGGTGCAGCACTGTAACGGACACCTCCTCTTCTGCCTCCTCTTCCTCCTCCTCCTCTTCCACCGGACCTCCCGGCACCGCAGCCCAGGGTGCGCGGCTTAAGCAGGGGAAGGACCAGAGCAAAGCCCGGCGTTCCCGCTCAGCCTCTAGCCCCAGTCCACGGCGCAGCAGCCGGGACAAGGAGCCACCCAAGCCCCCCGGTACCTCCAAGTTTGAGTGGGCTGCCCGCTTCAGCCCCAAGGTCAACCTGCCGAAGCCCAAGCTGTCTCTGCCCGGGTCCTCAAAGCCAGAGACGTCGAAGCCCGGCCCATCAGGGCTGCAGGCCAAGATAGCTAGTGAGCTGTCCCCCTTGCCCTTTTAGTCCTATACCTCATGCCTTAGGGACACATTGTTGGTTCTGGGGTTCTGCAATTGGGGCGGGGGGGTGTCAGCATTTCGAGGGGACACGGGTGGCTCCCATTCCACTTAATCTCTCTGCGCTCCCAGGCGCTTTCCCTCGGCTAAAATCGGCAGGTTCAGCTGCTGCCCTGTAACGCAGGAAAGGCTTTTGGTGGCAGACCCACCCTGATTTGACTGGGGGGGGGTTCTGGGAGTTTGGGTTTCTATGGGCTTGTTATGTGGTCAGTGGGATAGGCTGCCATTACAGCTTATGGGTCAGATTTAAGTGGATGATGTAGTGCAGGGCTGTCTGGAGGGTGATCAGGGTGGGAGGTGTGTGTGTGTCAACTGCTGGGTAAACCCTGAGTTTGCTTGCATTTTGCATGGGGGTTTTGTCTGACATGGGTTGGGTAAAGTACCTGCAGATTCATGCCCTGTATTCTGGTTTGCCTGTAAACCCAGCTAAATGCCCATGTAACTGGTCTGCCTTTGGGATCTGCAGGTTTAAGGAAGTCCACCAAGAAGCGCAGCGAATCACCCCCAGCGGAGCTCCCCAACTTCCGGCGGAGCGCACGGCAGAAGACCACGGGCTCCTGTGCCAGTACCAGGTAGGGGGCGCTCACGGCGGCGTGTGTGGAGTGTTTGCCCGGCTGGCTATGTGCGGGCTGACAATGCGCCCTTGCCTTGGTGTCTGCAGTCGGCGAGGCTCAGGCCTGGGCAAGCGCGGAGCGGGCGACGCGCGCCGACAGGAGAAGATGGCCGACGCCGACAACAATCAGGATGGGGCCAACCCTTCGAGCGCACGCACCGACGAGGTCCCGCAAGGAGCCTCCGGTGCGGCCTTGTCTCGTCTCAGGGAAAGCCAGCGTTATTGGGTTGGCCGCGCCGATTCTTCCTAATGGTACCAACTTTTTTTTTTTTCTTCTCTCTCTATTATTCTAGCCTCCAGCTCAGTGGCCGGGGCAGTGGGTATGACCACGTCGGGGGAGAGCGAATCTGACGACTCGGAAATGGGCCGCCTGCAGGGTGAGCCGGCCTCTTCTGATTGGATGGGTGGACTTTTGAGGAGGGCTCAGGCTGTTGCAGTGACCAGCCTTTCGGTATTGCCGAGTGGTGTTTTTGGTGACTTACTGTCTGTCCGTTTTTACATGCAGCTCTCCTGGAGGCCAGGGGCCTTCCTCCACACCTGTTTGGGCCCTTGGGGCCCCGTGTGTCCCAGCTGTTCCACAGGACGATAGGCAGTGGAGCCAGTAAGTGCCCCTTATTTGTGTGCACATGTGCCCACCCCCCCCAGTGTGTGTGTGGCTGCTCATGGCTTCCCTTTCAGGCTCCAAAGCCCAGCAGCTGCTCCAGGGTCTGCAGGCCACGGGGGATGAGTCCCAGCAGCTGCAAGCAGCCATTGAGATGTGCCAGCTTCTGGTGATGGGCAACGAGGAGACGCTGGGGGGCTTCCCGGTGAAGAGCGTGGTGCCTGCATTGGTGAGTGTGTCCCCCGACTTCTCAGAAAGCATCTGTCCAGGTTGTCTCGCACACTCTAACGCTGTCCTCTGTCCCGCAGATTACCCTGCTGCAGATGGAGCATAACTTTGACATCGTAAGTTTGCACGACTCGTAATGGTCCTAGTGGTGCCATTATCCCAGGGGTGTGAGAAGTTCCAGACCACAGCTTCTCCCCCTTTTTTTTTTTCCCCCCAGATGAACCACGCGTCACGGGCTCTGACCTACATGATGGAAGCGCTGCCGCGCTCCTCTGCTGTCGTCGTGGATGCTATCCCGGTCTTCCTCGAGAAGGTTAGTCTGTGTGCGGGCCCCTGAATCCACCCGCCTCCTACCCGGCTAGCGGAGATACTCACGGCTGTGATTCTTCCTGCAGCTGCAGGTGATCCAATTCATCGACGTGGCGGAGCAGGCCCTGACGGCACTGGAGATGCTGTCGCGGCGACACAGTAAAGCCATCCTGCAGGCTGTACGCATCACTCTCCCGCCGGCACCCACCTCCGGTTTATTTGTGTTTTTCTGGTTTTTGGGAGGTATTTACTGGTAGGCCTCGTGTCTGACCCTTCTGGCCCCTCCTCAGGGTGGGCTGGCCGACTGCCTGCTCTACCTTGAGTTCTTCAGCATCAATGCCCAGAGGAACGCTCTCGCCATAGCTGCTAACTGCTGCCAGAACATCACGCCCGACGAGTTTCACTTTGTGTCTGACTCGCTGCCCCTGCTTACACAGCGGCTAACGCATCAGGTACCCTGCTGCCCCACTATGTGTCTGCGTGGGGTGTGTGTTTAGGGAATATGTGTGCCGTTAAAATGGCAGTACTGACAATATTTTAAATTTATTTTTGCTTTTAGGATAAAAAGTCTGTTGAAAGTACTTGTCTCTGCTTCGCCAGGCTTGTGGACAATTTCCAAAATGAAGAGGTAAGGCTGGCTCCGCTGGATGGTGACGTGTGGCGTGGCGCTTGTTACCCTTCTCTGACCTCTGACCTCTCTCTGACCCCCGTGGCAGAACCTCCTGCTGCAGGTGGCATCCCGTGACCTGCTGACCAATATCCAGCAGCTGCTGGTGGTGACTCCACCTGTGTTGAGCTCGGGGATGTTCATCATGGTGGTTCGAATGTTCTCGCTCATGTGTTCCAACTGCCCCTGTCTGGCTGTGCAGCTCATGAGGCAAAGTGAGTATGGGACCCTGCTTACGGTGCGCGTGAAGGCACGAACCTGCCATCTGCATGTTGTTGGGACGCATCCCGGGGCAGGGATCCTGCTGTGTTTCAGTTCTGGATGCATGACCTGAATGTGGTGAAGCAGTATAGACTGTGGTGTGCACATGTCCTTAAAGTGAGTTTCTCTCCAGATATTGCAGAGACCCTCCGCTTCCTCCTGTGTGGGGCGGCAAACAATAGCTGCCAAGAGCAGATCGACCTGGTCCCCCGGAGCCCGCAGGAACTGTATGAACTCACTTCTCTCATATGGTATGCGGCTCCTCCGTTGCCTTGGTGCTCATTGTGCGGTGGACTGCTCCGGGAGCCTCCGTTAACTCTGCCTGTCTCTCCCCCACCCCCAGTGAGCTGATGCCCTGCCTGCCCAGAGAGGGCATCTTTGCAGTGGACACTATGCTGAAGAAGGGCAGTGCCCAAACCACCGAGGGTGCCGTCTGGCAGTGGAGGGATGACCGAGGCCTGTGGCACCCCTACAACCGCATAGACAGCCGCATCATTGAGGTGCACCTTCTCATCTAAAATTCATTTTTCTGTGGTGGCGATAGAGGCTAGGTATCAGTTTTGAGTCTATGCTTTGAACCCCTTTAGCTTTCCCCGGCTTAAATACGGTCTGTGCAGAATGCCAATACCTTTTTGGTAATATGGACAGTAGATGTTCTTGTGACGAGCATGAACTGGAAATCCCAGTAGATTTTTTGCTGTTTTACCTTTGATGGGAACTTGAACTAAACCTGAACTGTTTCAGTATCATATCCAGCTGTATAGAAGGTCGAAATCTGCTGAGCTCCAGCCCCCGCTATGCTGATTTGGCCTGTTAAGTGGTGTCATTGGTACTTCATTAACTGCCTTGTTGTACAGGGTCAGTCTGTGCCCTTATGGCACTCGAAATGATCATTAATTAAAGGGTGAGTATGTGTATGATCATACCTAATCTGTGTAGGTTATAGTGAGTAGCTGATCTAATGTAAAAGGAAGTGTCATCCATACTTACCCGGCAGTCGAAGGGATCACTGCTGGTTTGGGTTGAAACACTTTGCCTGCCTTGAGGGCTCTTCTGTGGATTTATGTCTGTATTTGTTCCAACCCTAATAGACGGCACACCAGAATGGTGAAGATGAGATCAGCCTGTCTACCCTGGGCCGTGTTTATACCATCGACTTTAACTCCATGCAGCAGATCAATGAGGACACGGGCACAGCGCGGGGCATTCAGAGGAAGCCCAGCCCCCTGGCCAACCCCAGCTCTGGTGAGTGGCCCCCGCTGGGTCAGGCTGCATGACGCATTACACACCAAGCCGGTCAGCCTGACGCCATATGTGTCCGTGGCGCAGGTGGGCATACGGAGCTCAGGAAGGATGACGCCCGAGCAGTGCTGATGAGGGAGGACCCCGAGTTGGCCCGCTGCTTCATCAAGACGCTGTTCGGGGTGCTCTATGAGGTGTACAGCTCCTCAGCTGGTCCCGCCGTCAGACACAAGTGCCTTCGAGCCATTCTTAGGATTATTTACTTTGCCGATGCTGAGCTGCTCAAGGATGTGCTGAAAAACCATGCAGTGTCCAGGTAAGGGTGTGTGCCAGCCATAGTCTGGGCTCCGGAGGTCATATCCATATCAATTAAGAAGACTAAAATCCTCGTGGTGGCCTGTTGCTCGTTTTGTCTTTAATCAAGCCATGTCTTTGTGTTCTGCAGCCACATTGCGTCTATGCTGTCCAGTCAGGACCTTAAGATTGTAGTTGGAGCTCTGCAAATGGCAGAGATTCTGATGCAGAAACTTCCAGATGTGTTCAGCGTTTACTTCAGAAGGGAAGGTAACAATGTCTAATATTCTTTTATAAATTGATCCCACAGCTTCCCATTTTGCAGTTTGGTTTTTATTTGATGAGAGATCTTGTCCGATGTAGTAAACAATGTGAAATATCTGGTCTTGATTTCACTCTCCTTCAGTGTTATCTGTTTAATCCAGTCTATTAATTTATGATGTGCAGCTTGCTGTGCCACTGTTTTGAGGTCTGTTTGTATATGCAGGTGTAATGCACCAAGTCAAAAACCTGGCCGAATCTGAGACCTTCCTCACCAGTCCGCCAAAGGCCTGTTCTAGTGGTTCTACAAACCTCTGTACCACCATCAGCACTGGTACCACAGCCAGTAGCGCCACGCCCGACCTGGGCTCACCCAGCTTCCAGCACAGCATGGAGGATTCCCTGGACCTGAGTCCGCAGGGGTGAGGGTGCAGTCCATCGTCAGTCAGACTTTGATGGGCCTCTTGAAGCTCACAGGCCTCATGGTGTGTTCCTTCCGTCTCAGGAGGCTAAGCGACGTACTGAAGAGAAAGCGTTTGCCTAAGCGAGGACCTCGGAGACCCAAATACTCTCCACCCAGGGATGATGATAAAGTTGACAATCAGGGTACCTCACCCGGCTCTGCATGGCACTGCTGCTTTGCTGGTTTAGCACGGGGCAGCGTCTCTGCTGGGGGTTTGTTGCCCTTAGGTTCAAGGCTCCAATAAAATTTTACAGTATTTCTCTCCCCAGCTAAGAGTCCCACTGCCACACAGTCTCCAAAATCCTCATTCTTGGCCAGCCTGAACCCCAAGACCTGGGGTAAGCTGGGCGCCCAGAGCAACAGCACAGGGGCGGAGCCCCCTCGGCAGGCAGGGGCCAGTGGGCTGCCTCGGCCCACCCCCAAGGACACGGTCTCCAACAACCGGTATGCTTGGCCTGACCTTTGGCCGAGGTGTGTCATTCTGTACCATTGGCTAGTGAATAGAATTATATATAAGAATATAAGTTCTGATGGCAAATAGCTGAAAATGAAATCCATGGAAACTGCGTTTTGACTTCTTTTGAGTCATTGTGAACTGTAACCGCTTTCTGAGACCAAGCCCCTGATGTGATCTTACATCCTGTCTGAATCTCCTTTTGCACTTGTTGAGGATGTTGAATTTGTCACTTAAAATGCAGATTTCTTCAGGGGCGGCCATGTTGCCATTCTGTTTCCTGTGTCGTTGAGTTCCAGTGAGCAAATGACTCGTTCTCACCTCTTCACTCGCCCTCTATTCCAGGGAGAAGATCAAGGCTTGGATTAAGGAGCAGGCCAGTAAGTTCGTGGAATGCCACTTCAGCTCTGAGAATGTGGACTGTAGCAACCCCGCGCTGAATGTCCTTCAGAGGCTCTGCTCGGCAACGGAGCAGCTCAACCTGCAGGTAACACTAAACCCCAGAGCCATGTGCCGGTGATAGGGATGGGGGGGGCGCACACAGAAGGCTGACTCGCTGACTCCCCCCACAGGTGGACGGAGGGATCGAGTGCCTTGTGGAGATCTGCAGCATTGTGTCCGAGTCGGACGTCTCCTCGTTCGAGATCCAGCACAGCGGCTTTGTGAAACAGCTGTTGCTGTATTTGACCTCCAACAGCGACAGGGATGCCGTTACCCGGGATGTCCGGCTCAAACGCTTCCTGCACGTGTTTTTTGGCTGTCCGGTAAGCACACAGCCATGGACATCTTATCTGAATAATAGCATGTTGGAAGTGAGCGATCCCGTTGGCTCAGACATGAGCTCTGCTCTTGGTGTGACAGTGCCGTTGTCCTGAATATGGCTTGGTGTTCTGCGGTTTTGGTCCAGGTTCCAGGCATGGAGCCTGTGGGTCGCCTGGACCCCGCTGAGAATGGCTCACTGCTGGCACTGGTCCACAAGATGAATAGCTGCCTGAGTCAGATGGAGCAGTTTCCCGTCAAAGTGCACGACTTCCCCAGTGGCAATGGAACTGGCAGCAGGTTGGGGCTATTTTTCTTATTGCCCCCCTCCCCTTTTCCCCTACCCTACTGTGCCCATATGCTCGTGAACTCGAACATGTCCCCCCACAGAGGATCTCAGGCTCTGAAGTTCTTCAACACACACCAGCTGAAGTGCCAACTACAGCGGCACCCAGACTGTACCAACGTGAAGCAGTGGAAGGGTGGTCCTGTCAAGATCGACCCCCTGGCGCTAGTGCAGGCTATCGAGAGATACCTCGTCGTCCGAGGTTTGAGGACTGTGCGGTTTGGCATCCACTGGCCTGTTTTTAGGCCAAGCGACAGCCATCCTGAATGACGTCTTTTTCACAGGCTATGGTCGCATTCGCGAGGAGGATGAGGACAGCGATGACGACGGGTCCGATGACGAGATTGACGAATCGTTGGTATGTATTTCTTTAGTAGGTTACTGGGTGAGTGTGGTCCCTTGCCGCCACGTGACCTGTGACCTTTGCCCCTCCCCAGGCAGCCCAGTTCCTGAGCTCGGGAAGCGTGCGGCACCGCCTGCAGTTCTGCATCGGTGAACAGCTGCTGCCTTACAGCATGACCGTATACCAGGCCGTGCGGCAGTTTAGCCTGCAGGCCGAAGAGGAGCGTGAGTCCACGGACGACGAGTCGAACCCCCTGGGACGCGCTGGCATCTGGACCAAGACGCACACCATATGGTACCGGTCACGTGTTTGGGGACGATCGGCTTAGGGCTGTGTATGAGCCGCGGGACAGCCTCGCCACCGGCTCCCTGGAGGGGCCTATTGTAGTGGGTGTGGTAAACCTGCGCCTTGTCATTAAACGTCCAGCAGGGGTTCATCTGCATGTAAAGTAGGGATGTACTTCTACATTTCTGTATAGGCATATGGTGCACTCTGTTAGTGGCTACATGACTAAACAGAAGTGTGTGATTAAGCAGTTCTGCTGTGTCATTTTGCTGATTGGTGCGGGACGTGTTGTACCTGCCCATGTGACCATCCTGAGTAGTCCCTAACGAGCGTCTGTCTGCTGCCTCGGGCAGCCGGTTGTACCTGGGCTTAAATCCCGCTGTCAGACAGCCAGTAATAGTACGAGTTTAGCAGCATGTGGTTCCAAATGTACCTGCGAGCGAGAAGCCTGCAGAGATGCTGCCACTCTGATCCAGTGTGTCTGTTTCTCCAGGTACAAACCTGTGAGGGAGGATGAGGATGGTGGGAAGGATGCAGTGGGGGGGAAGAGGGGTCGCGCCCAGACCGCACCCACGAAGACCTCCCCCCGCAATGCCAAGAAGCAAGATGAGCTGTGGCATGGTAAAATCCTGAAGGGGGGGCTGTTGTTCTTATTACCCTTTACCAGAGGGCATTTGCCCTGTAATTACCCCCTTTGGGATTTCAGGATGTCGCTATCTCCCGTCTGCGCTTCTCTTGACTTGGACCCTTCCTTCGTCCTCAGAGGGCGTGTGCCCTAGTGTCTCAAACCCCCTGGAGTCGTACCTTATCTCTGAGTGTCCGGAGAGCATCACGTTTGAGGACCCGTCCCTGGACGTGATCCTGCTCCTTAGGGTCCTCCATTCCATCAGCAGATACTGGTTTTACCTTTATGATGTGAGTAACTGGCGTAAGAAGATTGGTTAATTCTCAATGCTTGATGGGGCGTCTGCCATGGTCCTTGCTGCTGTCGGTCTAAGCCAGTCGCACTCGTGCTGGTTGTGGTTACAGAACGCTGTGTGCAAAGAGATCATCTCCACTAGTGAGTTCATCAATAGCAAGCTGACGGCCAAGGCCAACCGGCAGCTGCAGGACCCTTTGGTCATTATGACTGGAAACATCCCCTCCTGGCTGACTGAGCTGGGCAAGACCTGGTAGGTTACATGTACACATCTGTTTTTACCATGTACAGCTCTGGAAAATTGAGACCACAACACAATTTTTTTTGTTTCACTCTTTTCTCAATCTGTATCTGAAT
>JAODLD010000042.1:372765-399919 GCA_026781065.1 Mormyrops boulengeri | reverse complement strand
TATGTATGTATGTATGTATGTATGTGTATATATATATATATATATATATATATATATATATAAAATGTGTGTGTGTGTATATGTATGTATGTATGTGTATATATATGTGTGTGTGTATATTTTGCAAACTGCAGGCTTGTTCTTCTGTTTCTTGTGTACTGCTGTCTTAGAAATTTTGAACCTGGAAACAACCTGCTGCTCAGCATAGCCTTCTACCTGAAAAACCATGATTAAACGGAATTTAAAAATGCAGATTTAAAAAAAGTCTCTCTTTTCCAGAGGTGTAGTTGAAGTTTTATATGCATGTTTTGTATGCAACTCTTTAAATCTCTTATCCTTGCCAGTGGAGATAGATAATATGTGTGTGTGTGTGTACAGCTACATGGGATGTTTTGGTTTATTTATTATTTAATCTTGTTCACTGTCATGTGGTGTTCAGCTCTGATAGTCCCCTGCATTCTTCCAAGTTGCACAATAAAATGTGTGGCTGACAGTGATTCCCCCCTCCTCCCCAGCCCTTTCTTCTTCCCCTTTGACACGAGGCAGATGCTGTTTTACGTGACGGCGTTCGACCGGGATCGCGCCATGCAGCGCCTTTTGGACACCAACCCTGAGATCAACCAGTCTGATTCTCAGGACAGTCGTGTGGCTCCGCGACTCGACCGCAAGAAGGTGACTAGCGAAACCGGGAGGTGAGTTTTCTATGGGGTGACGCCGCTTTACTCATGCCGTCACCCTCCCTTGTCCACAGCGCACTATAAACCGAGAGGAGCTTCTCAAGCAGGCAGAGTCGGTGATGCAGGACCTGGGAAGCTCCCGGGCAATGCTGGAGATCCAGTATGAGAATGAGGTATTGCATCTTCCTGCTCCCCTGTTGACCTCCCTGTTCTGGCCCAGTCTCACCCTCCGTCCTGGCTCTTTCAGGTGGGCACTGGGCTTGGCCCCACGTTGGAGTTCTATGCCCTTGTGTCCCAAGAGCTGCAGCGTGCGGACTTGGGTCTCTGGAGAGGAGAGGAGGTCACACTGGCTAACCCCAAGGGTATGTGCTTGAATTGGAGTATGCGTCCTGTCACTCTGACCCAGTGACTTTTCTGAAGGCCTTGTATGCACCCCTTGTCCTGCAGGAAGCCAGGAAGGAACCAAATACATCTTCAGTTCCAGAGGCCTGTTTGCTGTCCCCTTTGGCAGGACCACCAAGCCAGCACACATGGCAAAGGTCAAAATGAAGTTTCGTTTCCTGGGCAAGCTGATGGCCAAGGCCATTATGGACTTCAGGCTGGTGAGTCTTGAGTATAGTTGGACATGACTTGCATGCAGATTTGAAATGTGCTTAGCGCCGTTAAGCTTTAGGCTCTTCTGGGTCCGATGGCGAGTGTATGCGTGTGTGTAGCGTATTTAGGGTAATGTCTTGATGTTTTTCCCCAGCTGGACCTGCCCCTTGGACTCCCCTTCTACAAGTGGATGCTACGGCATGAGGCGTCCATCAGCTCCCACGATCTGACGAACATCGACCCTGCCGTCGCCAGATCCATCCAGCACCTGGAGGACATAATCCGGCAGAAGAAGCAGCTTGAGCAGGACAGATCACACGTATGTCTATACACCCAGCGCTCTCCCAAGATGTGTGTGTCCGTGTTTTTTTTTTTATTTTTTATTAAACCAAAGCTCGTCTCTTTAGACTCGTGAGAGCCTGCAGTTGGCCCTGGAGAGCCTGAACATGAATGGCTGCTCTGTGGAGGACCTGGGTTTGGACTTCACCCTGCCCGGCTTCCCTCACATCGAGCTGAAGAAGGGTGGCAAAGACTTGCCTGTAACCATCCACAACCTGGAGGAGTATCTCAGGGTGTGTCTGACACCTGTATTTCTGTTCCATCTTATTGTCGCTGAACTCAACTGTCTCCTGCCATTTTTCGCTGTTAAATTTTAAGCACATTGCCCATTACCCTTTGTAAAATCTAAACTTCAGTTTATTTAAATTTTAAACTTTCAGTCCTGTTCAATCCTGAATGCAGAAATGAAACCTAAGGACTTGCTAATCTTGTTTGTTGGCACCTTCCACTTGATGCTTTGGCATACTTGGTGGTTTAGTGAATCATTCACTCTTTTCCACTGGAAACTTAGTCTTTCCCAGCCAGTGCCTATGGCATCCTGGCTACTAAAACCATGAGCCTTTCTGCAGACCAAAATGCCTAGTTTTGGCATCTGTCAAGTGTACAGGCAAGCTGTTAGTTGTGGTTAAATTTAAAAGTTCCTTCCTGTCGTGTACCAATAGGGTTCCATTTCCCAGCCTTTGACCATCTGCCCTGTGTCTTCTGCTTCCCCTTTAGCTGGTCGTCTACTGGACGTTGAATGAAGGGGTCTGTCGGCAGTTTGAATCTTTCAGAGAAGGGTTTGAGTCTGTCTTCCCTCTACATCACTTGCAGTATTTTTACCCTGAAGAGGTGAGCTGTTCTTGCTGCCCTGGTTCCCTTGGCCCACTGGCCCTTGTGGGATATCAGGTCCATTCCTGCTAACCGTGACTTTGCTTTCAGCTGGACCAGCTGCTGTGCGGTAGCAAGTCTGAGACGTGGGATGTGAAGACGCTGATGGAGTGCTGTCGGCCTGACCACGGCTATACCCATGACAGGTATGTGCGTGCGGTGGCAGGCTCCTCACATATAGCATGTGTGTGCGCATCCCCACTAACCACATCCGCGCGTCTTTGTCCGCAGCCGTGCCGTCAGATTCCTGTTTGAGGTGCTCAGCAGTTTTGATGCAGAGCAGCAGAGACTGTTTCTACAGTTTGTTACTGGGAGCCCTAGACTGCCCGTGGGAGGTAAGACTTCAAGCATTACAGTGCACCCAGATAAAGTTAAATCTCGGTCTGCCAAACACTGTGCAGCCCGCAGTGAGCAGGGTGCACCTAGTTAGCGTCCAAGTAAAGGAGCTAGATAGCCCTTGCTGTGCGTTAGTGTAAGACTTAGGAGCTTCCGGTATTACAGGAAAATGTAACGCTATGTAAGATCAGTCATTTTCACCTTTGAGTGTAGAAATTAAAAGCCGAATAGAATTTCCTGTAGAACTGAGCTAGCAGTGTTCCCCGCCAGTCTGGATTTAGGTGATGATCTCGTTCCCTCTTGGTGTCCCAGGATTCCGAAGCCTCAATCCGCCGCTGACCATAGTACGCAAAACGTTCGAGGTGACTGAGAACCCGGACGACTTCCTGCCCTCGGTCATGACCTGTGTTAACTACCTGAAACTGCCCGACTACTCCAGCATGGAGATCATGCGGCAGAAGCTGCTGATCGCGGCCCGCGAGGGACAGCAGTCCTTCCACCTCTCCTGATCTCACTGTAACATTCAATGCCTTCTACAGCCACAGAGAAAATCATGCTCCTCTAGGGGGTTCTCCTTTTTCCTTTTTTATACTCCGCTACATTCAAGGCGATGTACAGCATTTTTTTTTTCCTTTTTTTTTTTTTTTTTTTTTGTCAGAAAGCAGCTTGCAGATATCGACACGCGTGCGCACACACAGACACATGGATCATGTGTTCTGCTCCCTTCTCAAACTGAAAGACGTTACATGACCCATATAATTTAAAATGTGTATAAGTCTAGTATCTTGGGTAATGTTTAAAAAAAAAAAAAAAGTAAAGAAAAAATCTGGGGTGACATTTTAGGGCTTTCATTGCTGTGTGATATTAAAAAAAGGGATCCCTTTCTACTGAATGGTGATTTTTGAATGATGAGTTCACACAAGCTCTTCCCATTGACCAAGCTAGGCTTTCCTTGGCTCCAAAGATCATTTGTACAGACTTAATTCTTCCCATCTTGATAGATTAGCTTGATCTCATTATTCATTCCCTTTCAGTTGTGTCCATTTTACAATATGTTCTGTATCATAACCCACAGCCTTTGTGTGAGTGTGGTGAAAAGAGATCCAGTTGCCGGTTTGCAGGTAGTTATGGGAATGGTTTGGAGAAGGCTTTTACCAGAGTTTGTGTTCTAACCTGAAGTTGAAGTGCTTCAGCTCTGTGTTGGCGTTTATCCACTGTCTTGGATGGGTTGACAGTTTTTGCTTCTGTTTGCAGGAGTACTGACCGCTGAGTACAGGTCAAGGTACTCCACGCCCATACCGTAGCTGAGCACATTTGGCTGGTCTCATTTTATCGTTTGACAGCCAGATAGCATTTCATTCATTCATTTACGGAGTAAAGTTTATATGCAGTTTCACACCTGGTTTGAGGTGACATGGCTGCTTTTTTTCTATTCCCCCCCACCCCCCCTTTGCTCTAGATTTTTTTGCACTGCTGGCTTGGAACAGACTGTGGTGTGCACCTGCAGTCTTAGGCCAGCGAGGGCTGCACAGAGTTCTCCTGGCCAACCGTTCATGTGCTGGTTTCTAAGATCTGCAATAATTTACTGCATCAGGTTCATGTTTTTACCTGAACATAAATAAAGTAACTGTTTGACTCATCTTTGTTCATCTTTAGAAGGTTGGTTCATTGTGTTACTTCTCCCCTGCTGTGTGTGTCTGCTCATGTGATGCTGGACAAGCCGTGATTTCCTGGACGTGAGAAAATGTGTAACACTAAGTGGAGACACTGGAGTAGGACAGGGCCACAACTCTGCTGGGAAGATCACTGTAAAGGTGACCCCCTCCCCCCAAGCCACACCACTGCAGCCCCCTCTTGTCTCCTGAAGCGCTGATGGCACAGCTGATGCTAGTGTCGTACTTCAGAGAACCACATAAACATCCTGTTCTTACATGGTCTTTACTTCTGTTTGATTGCTGTGTCACTTCATTGACTTTGGATGTGTGTGTGGGGTTCGACCCAGTTCATCCTGCTGCTGAAGTGCTAGAACTGGGTGAAGTCTCGCTGGATACACGCCAAGGCATGACATTTTGGATTCTGCTCACCCTGGATTCCACGGATGAGGGAGGGCCACAGCTGTAAAATGCTTGTGAATGCAAATCCAACAGATGTTTTTTCCTCCTCAGTCTTCGGGTTTAGGGATGAGCTTTAAGTCATTAACTGATGAGCGCAGCAGTTGCCTATGACTTCATTGGTCCCTCTGAAATGCTGACTTCAGCCATGCCTATGTGAGACAGGTAAGATGCCTGCTAGCTGTAGTCTTAGTGAAGAAGCTACTTCAGCTAAATGAACATGGACTGAGACCATAACAAAGCCAACAGAAGACTGTCACTGAGTTTGTTCCTCACTGAGGAGAGACATTTATCAAACCATATTAGCAAACTTGAGTCCAAGGGGATGTTTTGTGGTTGTTCTGTGTTCGCTCAATCTTAGGGTCCACCAATTTCAGTTGCCCTTGACCAAAAAAAAAGCCATACACATTTGCACTTGCAAGCTTTATTTTCCATTGTCTCCCCCTAATATAGATGTTTCAGTGATGGGCTGGACTTGCAAAACAATAGCATTGTTTTTCCACAGGGACAAGACCACATCAGTACTGTATTTTATTTTGATACATACTGTAATAGTACAGTAGTAATTAGATGTGTGAATTTATTAAAGGAATATTGACGATAAGGCTGTTTTGGTGTCTCCCTGGGACCTGTGGTATGGATGTCATGGGTGGCTACTCTACATCTGTAATACTCTGCAGTGACGCTACACCAAACTCTCAAGCCATGCATTTTCACCTAAGTTCACTGAAGGATTATTGTGAGTCCACACAGCCCTCCTTGAGGTTTGAACCGCCTCCTGTCCTGCATTGAAGTTAGTTTTTGACACTGCTGATGACTGATAAGGTGTTACAGTGTCTGCTTTTATTATAATATGTATAGTGTAGCAACTCAAAGTTCAAACTAAAACTGCTTCCCAAAAATGCTTTGTGAGGACCTGCTAGGTGAATGAAGTTTACACTGATGAATGGTTACCTGCCTCTTGAGATACTACATGGGTGAAAGTATTGTGACACCTGGCCATCCCATTCTGCATCCATAGGCATCACTATGGAGTTCCCTCCTTTGTAGCTATAACAGCTGCCACTCTTCAAGAAAGGCTTTCCACAAGATATTGGAGTGCCTCCGTGGGAATTTTTGCCCATTTATCCAGAAGGGCAATTGTGAGGTCAGGCACTGATGTTGGATGTGAAGGTCTGGCTCACAATCTCTGTTCTAGTCCATCCCAAAGGTGTTCAGTGGGTTTGAGGTCTGGGCTCAGTCAGGGCTAGTCAAGGTCTTCCACACCAAACTCGCCCAATTTTCGCTTTTGTAAAATATAAAGAGTGTTGAAAATAACGCCCTCCAACAAATATGTAGATATTTGCTGCCACCTAGTGAAAATTGGACGGTATTAAGACAATTTTTTTCCAAATCCAATAAAATAAAAAATACGGATTGTCGAAAAGAGCTGTAGTACTGTTACTCAGTATTTAGGCTGGTGGATCTCACATTTTAAATAGCTAGGCAGTTAGGAATTCGGGTAGGGAAATTGCAGAGTAATTTAAGCTACAATTAAGAGAAGGTATACACAGAACGCTGTTATTGTTCGTTGATGTATTTATTTACTGCATAGTCTGACGGAGGCACTCGAGAAAGAATTTAATCGTAATGTGTGACAATACAACCTTGAAACCAGCAATTGTCCCTTAACATTTTGGGCTTAATTAAAATTACATTTTAAATTAAGAAATATATTCATACATGCTCAAAAAATGTATGACGAAACCAATGTTTTATGCTTATACGTGAACAGTAAGGACACCCCAGCAAGAATTCGGACGTCAATGAAACCTTGCGGGGTCGGTTAACCAGCCTTAAACCTGCTTAACTCCACCCCCTGAAGCACGCAGGGACGTTGTGCGTGTTGGGCACGTCACCTTTACGTCAACGGCGCATCCGGGAGTCTCGTAGTTTGACGGGTAGTCGTCATGGAAACGCTCTCAGTTAGCCGCCATTTTGTCAGTTGCTATTTCTTTTTTTTCACTTATTTGCCTTCCTGTCGGAGTACTCGTACTTTTCTGCGTTTATGGCAGTCGTGTTTTAAGAATGCTTTGGCGACCCTGGACTGGGACAGCTGAGAGGCGTGGCACTCACTGAGGCGGCGCAGGCTGAGCGGTTTGTCCGGGTGTCCGTACCGCCGGGCCGGTCCGCTGCGCAGCTCGGCAAAGCGCGCCATTTTATGAGATTTCCGACCACCGGTTCGCGAAAACGGGCTTTTCACCCGAAACGGGCTCTGCCTTCCGCGCCATGCTTACGCTTCTCGTGCCCCACGCACAGGAGTGAGAAGCCTGCGGTTGTGCATGCTTGGCGGGCAAGCCGATCAGCTGCCCGGAAGCACCGCGGAGTCCAGGGGCGACGGCGGCGATGCGGGGACGTTAGGCGGACGCCGGCTAACCAGCGGGGCCGGCAGCTGCGCGGCGGCGCTGGATGCTGAAGCACCTCGCCGCGGCTCTCGGTCCGTAAATGAGGGTCGCGCCTAAGGTGAGTCTGTCCGCATGACGCCGCGAACCGCCGCACGACACGCCGTAACGATCCCACCGAGAGCCCCGATACCGGTGTCATACGGAGTCGTAGCCGGACCACGCTTCTGGCGTACCGCGGCTAGATCAGGACGCCGGGCATTTCCAGTCCGTCCAGTGCATCCCGTGGCTCTTGACGGTAATGTGCTACAGATGGTACTGGGAGCGGAATGCCGGTCGGAAGCGCATTGATCATTCATTCATCGAGGTTTCGTAAATGTAACATTTGACAGCGCCGTGATCAGGTAAACAGTTTAAGGCAGAGCGCTTTGGTTTTACTGTGTCTCCTGTCAGTTTTCAAGGGCAGCTGGAGACGTCACTTCTCACCGTCTGCCGTCGTTTTTTGTGCGTTTCTGCATGGGTGTTTAAGCTAATGGTTTTTTGGTGGGCTGCTGAGGTCTGTGTGAATGCTTTCGAATGCATTTCTAGCACAATGGGAGGAAAAAAAAATCAAAAGTAGGTTTTCGTATGGAGAAGACATCTCTGTGCCTCATAAGGGAAAATCGTTTGCAAAATCGCGAGAATTTTAATTCCTCACATATACCTCCTGAATTTATGTTATAATTTAGAATTATTGGAAATTTGTAGCATATGTTGCTTTTGCAATTTATATTACGTTCCTTGGAAATGAAACCTTTCTGATACCTTCGTAGTCCGCCCGTCGTTCTGTTACCTGAATGTGTACCCGTTATGCACATAGGGACTTATCGTTACTGCAGTGTGCTTGGTTTTGTATGTGCACACTTACGTTGCACTGGTATTTGATAATTGATAAATGGGTCAATTTTGTTTCTCCGCCCTGTGGACAAAATAACATTGTCTGTATATGGCAGTTTTCCCTCAGGTTAATATGCCATTGAGAGCAGATTGTACTCTCAGCAGCCCTGCGTTTTTGATGTTTTGTCTGTGTTATCTTGCATCCTATATTTTATGGGAAAAACAAATCTTGTTTCTTTCAGACAGGTTCGACTGAAACACTTTTCTCCACTCGGCTTGTTTCACCACCAAGCTGCAGTTAATGATGGGAAAAATGAGGCTTCAGAAGCCATAGTGGGTGGGCTCGTCGCATCCCATCAATCACTGCCTTTTCTGTCCAATAGTCAAGCCAGGCAGCATTTGACAGAGCATTGTAATCCCACCCACTGTGGGTTTTGAAGCCTTGTTGCAAACTTATCGCTAGTGACACTTAATTGGGAATAGTGAGTAACTGCTTTATTTGCCTGTGTGTTGTTAGACCATGACAATTTAATAAATAAATGTGATGCCCTTTTAGTAAAAACTAATGTATGTTCATTGATAGCCAGTATATATGTGCTGCAGAACGTCTGTGCTTGTAGCATGGTGGACATCTTTTGGTCTTTCCAGTCCAACTGTGTGGTGTTATTATTACTATGTCCATCCATCATCCAACCGCCACAGACCTGAGGCAGGATTCAAACCCACAAACTTGGAGGTATGAGGCAACAATGCTACACACTGTGCCAAGGCATTGGTTGTGAGTTTTTAATCTTAAGGATTTTTTTTATGTCTGTGTGATTGTGAGAACAATTGAAATTGCTGAGTGGAAAATATCATCTTGAATGGTCCCAGGCTGGTCTGAGCTCCCCCGTACAGTGTTTACGCACCCTACTCCACCATACAACAGCCGGCCTTGGGTTTTATTCCGCTCCATTACATTATACGTTGTGGTCTGTGTTCCATATCCTTTTGTCAGAGTAAATCATCAGTGCTTTGATGAATTTAATGTATATTAGCACTTTTTTTTTAAACCAAACGTAAACACTCAAAGTATGCTATTAAATGTTGCTTTTTTACAATCTCTTGCATCCTTTTGTTCTAATAAATCAACAGAGCTCTTGGCTCTTTTTAGATCTTGTAATCAGAGAACTTCCTCATTGGTTCCACTTGTCTGTAGCCCCAAGCCTATGAAAGCTAGGTACCTCTGAGATGCCCAGTTGTAAGGGTTTCAAGTCCTGGTTTTCTATCACACTTCTTTCAGGATGGTGTGAGATTTGTGATTGTTGAAATAAATGCTCTTTTTGTTCTTGTTGCAGCTTTTCTGGGCTGATTACTTCAGTATTTTCACCCGTGATACCGTACTGATGATCTTTATCAACTTTAGATAGATGAATACCTGCATAATATCCGTATGTATGCTGTAGACCCCCTCATGTATGTGCACATTAGCGGGGTGTGTAAGGGAGTAAACAAAACTTATTTTAACTGTATTTGTCTAATATTGTTAGGATGTTTTTTAGGGATCTTCTTTTAATCACTGTTTTTAAAATAACATTTTATGGTTTCAATTGCTGCTGTGGAATTAGGATTTCCTGTATTAGGTATATATATATATAAGTCATACAGGTATGTATAAGTCAGAATCCATGTGATGTCATCACAATGGCAGGTAAATCTGTTTGTGTTACGTAGATCATTTTTTAAATTAGGTCCACAAAAAGTTCCCCTAGCTATGATTACTGTACATTGACATTAGGAAAGTTCTTTCCTGAAATGTATTTCAGTATTTGAACAAAGAACAATTTGTGGAATTGTGGAAGTAGTAGCTGTTTTCATACAGTGAAAAACCAAATAAGAGAAAAGGTGAGTTTATACCACCTGAGCTAGGTAACCAAGGGCTTTGTAATTAGTGGTCTAGTAGATTGACGTTTGCAGATGATGCAATAGGACAAAAAGGTGGACTGTTTTAAGCATTGTGAGCCACCTGCTTTAATCAAGGACAAATCTAGATCTAGATTCAGCTTTATGGCTAAATAAAATGGTAATGAATAGTGATAGACTCACTGTGTTTCCATATTAACTATAGTTTGCAATTATGATTCGTAGTAGAAGTGTCAGTAGTTTGTCATGGAATACAATCTAGGTCAAATTGCTGGATACTGAACATAGAATGTGTGTGTTTAATAGAGGGGATTTATAAATGTATTATAACTTTCTTTTGATGTGGATTATCACCTTAAAGATATTATTTGGAGCTGCAAGTGGAATTATAAAAAATATCTCATTTTTTTTTTATACTTTCTAATTAGTTTTTCTTTAACCTGGACTCTAAACTTAGGTTCCCTGAAGTCCTCAAATGCTGCTAGCTACTTGACTTTCGCCTGTCTGCTGTCTTTGTATTTCCTGTTTTCGTCCATCTTATTTTGCCTTATAAACAGTAGTATTTCATGTTTTCAGAGTCAATGTAATTATTAAATTTTTTTAACTCTAATCTGGCTATTTAAATGCACAACAAAACAGCATTTAGTCACAATAGTCATTTGCGGTGCTGCTAATATTTCAGAATCCAAATGAGCGAAGTCTCATTTACAGCACCTGTTTTTTTTTCATTTCTACAAAAACACTTGACATTTCTGTGACCTATACTTTGTCACTGTTGATGGGTTAAATATGTCCTAATTGAGAAATGCTATTCTGGACCTGAAGTGTGATATTCAATGCTGGCTCCTCCTCATCCTTAGATATAGCAGTAAAATGGAAATGGTAAACACCCTTTAACTAGTACACTTGAGAGAATCTGTTTGATAAAAATCACTTTTCAAATTATTTACTTTCTGTTAGACTTGCTGAATTGTGTATTACTTTTGCTTTTATAATTCATTTAAATTATTAAAGAAAATCAAACGGTACATTAGCAATTAAGCAACTGATCTTGGATTCAAAATATTGTAGGTCAGTCTTATGTTCATATGTTGTCTGTGATACCTTTGAGCAAAGTACTGCATAGGAATTAATTCAGTGATTTTTTTAGGTATATTAATGGTTCATTTGCATTGCAAAAGTTTGCAAATAAATTTAATAATATACTACAAAGTTAAATAGATACGGGAAGTTCTGCTGTTACAGAAAGAAAAGGTGGTTTTTCTGTGTTTATCCCACTGCTCTGCTTTGGTAAGTTTGTTTCTTCTTGTCTCTAGACAAATGCTGCTCCTGCATTGGGTTGCTTTTTTTTGCTGGGAACTAATGTGTGAAAAGCAGCTTGAGAATATGACAATGTGCAATTTCATTTCTCGTTTATTACTTGTTTTCCTATTGGATAATAAGTGGAAGCTCTGCCCTGGCAACAAAAGTAGGTTATTTGCATTCTGCCTTGTGATTGGGTGAGTTTGTCAAAGACCAGGCCAATGACATGAGATCTTACTGGTGGTAGGCTGTTGTAATTAGGTGCTGTTGCTGGGGTTCAGAATAGTGGTTACTCTGTGTGACTCCTGCATTGTTGCCTGGTGAAAGATGTTGATAAATGCGCCTTTAATGATCTGCAAAATTCACACTTGCGGCATATAGTCCGATTATAACACAGAACTGAAAAGATTTGATTTATGGACCAGAAGCTTTCTTGTGCAGAACACTCCTATGAATTGGATTTAATTATACCTATACTAAATAATTACACGGATGACTCGAGTAGCTCCCATTCCTGCAGTGTGTGTCAGCCGATGCGTGTGTCGGTGTGTGAGCGGTACGTCGCGGCCGTTTGCTGGAGTTCCGGGAGCAGGTCACAGGCTTGGCCCTCCGCTGGCTCTGGGGCTACTCGCTCCGGCAGCACCAGACAGCAGCTGCTTTCACAGGCGAGTCCATGCAGTTTTTGGCTCACAGAGCGCCGTGCTTTCTGCACGCTCATGGAACGATTTGCTCGTGCTTTAA
The DNA here is from genome assembly GCA_026781065.1 of Mormyrops boulengeri. NCBI lineage: Eukaryota > Metazoa > Chordata > Actinopteri > Osteoglossiformes > Mormyridae > Mormyrops > Mormyrops boulengeri. The sequence continues at coordinate 387,790 of JAODLD010000042.1, read as the reverse complement.
CAGGGTGTTTTATAGTGACATCAGATGTTTTCCATCGTTTTTTTTTTCTGTTTTACAAATTTAATTTTTTAATCTGTATGACCCCTGGAAGGCTAAATTTGTTTCTAAACCCAAACCGGCCTGAATCCAGCAGGGTTTAAAAATATGTGTACAGGAATAATTTCACTGAGGTCATTTCTGCTGACTCACACTTACAACCCGTTATATTCCAGGAGGGGAGACTTCAGCATGCAAACCCTCATCCGTGTGGCTTGCACCTTCGTTCTCTTTCCATGCCGCTGGGCCCATGCCTTCACAGATGGCCCACTCCCAGCCGCAGTGCAGTGAGCACCTGCTGTGTGTGGGGGCCTCTGGGACGGAGCTGTCATACAGTGAGCCGGCCACAGACTCCCAGGTACCTGCACTCATGTACGGGGGACACCCCCTTTGGGCCAGATGATGCTTTGTCTTTCTTTTGTTTATTATAATGCTGCTTTATGCTGGTATGTGCATATTATTTCATCATTTCATATGGTATTTCTGTGTGTTTTTTAAATTGGGAATTTAGATAGTTCACAGTGAAGTATGTGTATAATGACATTAAAGCATTTTTTTAGTAATGTGTTTTCCCTTTCTGTAAATGGGTGTGAGCATTGGAGGTGTGTAACAGCACCCTATTTAAAAATGCAACAGTATATGTTTAAGTTTTAAGAGCTATTTTTAAAAAAAAAATAACTAGCTACAGTGTTTGCATGGTAGCCGACGGCATACACTGAGAAAGAGGTTAAATGTTCTAAGGAAGGCGACCATGGCTTTCCGTTACAGGGGCTCATGCCACAGTGTTTCCGTGAGCCGGCTTCTGCTCCATTGAGGAAACTGTCCATCGACCTGATCAAAACTTACAAGCACATCAATGAGGTATGGCATTTTCCACACTCGGACGCTCGATTTATACCCAATTTATGCACCGTTTCCTTTTTTTTTTTTTTTTGGCAAGTTTATAATTATGTGTAATGCATCTGTTAGGCTGTGCCTTGTGTGTTAGTGTAGGCATGAAACTTCGGTCACCTGACTCCTGTCTTTACTTTTTGACATTGAGGTGTACTATGCAAAAAAGAAGAGACGGTATCAGCAAGGCCGAGGGGACGACTCCAGTCATAAGAAGGAGAGAAAAGTGTACAATGATGGCTATGATGATGACAACTATGACTACATAGTGAAGAATGGCGAGACATGGATGGACCGCTATGAAATAGATTCTTTAATCGGCAAAGGATCATTTGGGCAGGTATGATAATTCAGTGTAATGCAAACTAATGAAATGTTGGCCATTGCTTGTTCTTTTACATTAAATATGGCTCCACTGGGACCTGCAAAAGTATTTGCTGGAATTTTGTGCAGAATAACTTGAGGATTACCACAATATAGACATTGATATAATCTCTAGATTGAGTTTTGTTATGACGCTGAGAACAGTGCAGTTTTAGATCTGGTTGACTTGAGACAGAACGGGTTTTAGTGCTGAGTGTCTGTAAAACAGTCGGTGTACTTTTTTGGGATCTCCTCGTCTCTCTCACTGTCTCCTTGATCCCTCTGCCTTGGGTAAGTGCAGTTTCTGTCTCCGCCGTTAGGTTGTGAAAGCCTATGACCGCGCTGAGCAGGAGTGGGTCGCTATTAAGATCATCAAAAACAAGAAGGCTTTTCTCAATCAAGCGCAGATTGAAGTACGACTTCTAGAGCTGATGAACAAACACGACACGGAGCTCAAGTACTACATAGGTATTGCTGTTTGTGTCTGTCACTAGGGTGGCCAAAATACAATAATGAATGAAACTAATGAATGTGAGCTTCGCTGTTTTCCTCTTAGACTTTATTTTTTTCTTTTCAGTCCACCTGAAGCGCCACTTCATGTTTCGAAACCACCTCTGTCTGGTGTTTGAGATGCTCTCCTACAACTTGTATGACCTGCTGAGGAACACCAACTTCCGTGGCGTCTCTCTCAACCTGACCCGCAAGTTTGCCCAGCAGATGTGCACGGCGCTGCTCTTCCTGGCTACGCCCGAGCTCAGCGTCATCCACTGCGACCTGAAGCCGGAGAACATACTGCTGTGTAACCCCAAGAGAAGTGCCATCAAGATTGTGGACTTTGGGAGCTCTTGTCAGCTTGGCCAGAGGGTGAGTTGGATGCACATGTTTATGTAGCCTGTCAGTACAGAAGCTTTGCATGTTGAGATGTCATTAACTGATGACAAATTGATGCGATGGCTCAACTTGTTTCTTAGATTTACCAGTACATCCAAAGCCGATTCTATCGCTCCCCCGAGGTGCTGCTGGGAATGCCCTATGACCTGGCCATAGACATGTGGTCTCTGGGCTGCATCTTGGTGGAGATGCACACCGGCGAGCCCCTCTTCAGTGGGGCAAATGAGGTACATTGTTTAACTGTACTGCCTAGATCCTTATGTATGTTAAAGATCGTCATTGTAGGCTGTCCACAGGAAAATACACAAGTAAAAATTCCTGGTACTTAATTAACAGCAGTATCAACTCATTAAATACTAGTTTCACTTTTCAGGAAAGGCATATTTACTATGTGTAGGGCAATAAAATTTATGTGTAATTATTTGATGACTTAATTCTGAACACAAATCTGTTTTATAGCCTAACCTGTTAAAATGTGAACATCCACTTACTGATTGAAGCTCTCATTATTGCTTCTCAAACTTGTCTGTCTAGTAACATCTGATATCACCTTCTCAAATCTTTACAGACAGATCAAATGAATAAAATTGTGGAGGTCCTCGGTGTCCCTCCCAGTCACATTATGGATTTGGCTCCCAAGGCCAGGAAGTTTTTCGAGAAGTTGTCTGACGGCACATGGGGTGTGAAGAAGACCAAAGATGGGAAGAGGGTGTGTATGTCTGACATCTGTCATTTTTGGAAGCTCGCCGCCGTATTTGGTTGGAGTTTTGGTGTTTGGCACCGGTGTTAGATTGGCGTGTTAACGTTTCTCTGCCCTACAGTACAAGCCACCGGCGACACGGAAGTTGCATACTATCCTGGGAGTTGAAGTGGGGGGGCCGGGTGGCCGTCGGGCCGGGGAGGCCGGTCACACTGTCGCCGACTATCTGAAGTTCAAGGACCTCATCTTAAGGATGTTGGACTACGACCCCAAGAGCCGCATCCAGGCATATTATGCTCTGCAGCACAGTTTCTTTAAGAAGACGGCAGATGAGGGCACCAACACGAGCACGAGTGTGTCCACCAGCCCGATGGACCACTCGCAGTCCTCCGGCACCACATCCAGCGCCTCCTCTAGTTCAGGTGCTCCTGTGGGGGGGGGGTGTCACGTTGTTCTAGCTATTCTTCTCTTTTTAATATGGTAGCGTGCATCTTATAGGGAAGAGCCGTAACACCTCACGTCATTCATACACAGGCAGTCACCCAGACTGCTGCATATTAGGGAAATTCACCAGTTTAGCTGCACTGCATTTTTCACTGGCATTGGCATCGCAATCACAATCAGAATGACTTGTCTGTAGATCCAGAGGTCACTTATAAAATTATATAAGTTATAAAATTACATACACTGAGGGCGGGGCTCCTAAAATGTATCCCAGTACTGGGTGTTAATTTGTATTGTACTTATTTGATGTTATTCATGAATATACTATCCCTCTGGTCATTTTACTGCATGACAGCTCTCGATCTTTGTTTTCCTTAAGGAGGTTCATCTGGTACCAGTACTGGTGGCCGAGCGAGGTCCGATCTGAGCCATCAGCACCAGCACAGTGGGCCCTGGAGCAGCACCGGATCAGTTTTGGACCGCGAGAAGCTGTGCGGTCAGGTAAGTCGCTGCGCCTACTGGGAGAGCAACTACCATCTTCTTTTTGAATTGGAGTCACTCGAGCCTCACTTTACCTCTGCCTGGCAGGTGAGGCAGACTTACGCGATTCCTGTGGCCTGGAAGGAGCCGGTCCCTGCAGAAACCCATCCTGTCCAGGAGACCAGCTTCCTTGTTCCTCCCAAGCAGCTTGCAGTGTTACAGAGCGCCCCCTTGAGGCCAGGTGTGGCAGCATGGCCACAGCCAGGCCTCCTCTCGCCCACCAGCACCATGTCGACGCAGAAATCCATGGAGGTGGGGCAGGGCCATATTTCCATGGGCTCCTTGTCTTCCTCGGCCTCCTCTTTCTCCACATCCTCCTCTTCCACTGGGAACCAAGGCAACCAGATCTACCAGAACCACCCTATTCCTGCCCATGCCTTGGACTTTGGCCAAAATAGTGGCTTGACGACGGGCCTTGGCGATTTCTCAAACTCCCACCAGGAGACTACCGTGGCAGAGCACCCCCCGTACCCCCTAGGTGCACCATCAGGACCCGGCCGGTTCGTTTCTGAGGCGTCCCACCTGGGTGGGAGGCCGGGTCTCCAGAGGGAGGATGCTGCTCTGCAGCCGCACTCCGTGGCCAGCTCCTGAGTGTGAGAGAGCGAGGGAAATCTCACTGAACCATTACAACCCTACAGACGTTTTTTTGTCTTTTTTTAAGATCATCTACTTGCAAAGATCTCTGTAATATGGCAAGAATTCTGCCAAGATGTGCATACACCATTTTATGTGGTACTCTGACTCCAGTTATTCCATAGAGGAACTGCCTCTGAGTTGGTGGCGGGTGTTCTGTGTGTGCGTGTGTGTCTGTGTGTGTCTGTTTGTCTGTGCGAGTGACTGACTCTGTCCGTCTGTCTGTGTCAGTGATTGCTCTCTGTGGGTTAGATAATGTTAGAACCAGATCTGCTGCTGCTTTTTGGCAAAATATTACATCCTCACAGTTAATACTTGAGTGTGGATTCTGGGTTTTTGGCGTTCCGTTGGCAAGCGTTGCATCGACGGCCAGTCGTCGCTGTCAGAAGTGCCCGGCAGTGACGTCCCAGCGTTTCCAGGGCATTCTCAGTGCCACCCTCTGGACCCTGCTGGCTCCGGGGTCTGAAAGACATGTTTGGGGGGGGGGGGTCTGAAGGGCAAAGTAATGGAGAGCCCTGGGTGACAGCCTGGGCCCGCAGTATGCAGAAGATGGAACAGACTCCTTTGCCCAGTCTAAGGACTCCTGAAAGTGGCCATTCCGACCGATGACCTGATGGCCTTACGCTGCTGGACTCAGAATGGATAAGATGGACGTTTATTCTTTTAGTACAGAATAGCTATCTTCTATTTTGACTGTAGAAAGCCCTTAATAACTTACGCAAATAGATAAAGGGTGTTTCAGAATGGTAATTTCAAGAGGCCTTTCTTTAAGATTTTATCTAACAGGGTCTTGTAAGTTCACGTGCGTGCCCTACATATGACTTCCTACGCTCCTGAAGGTCAGAGGTGGAATTTCCCAAGAAATGAAATTATATGACTGTGATTCTTCCTATTTGACACCCCCCCCCCAAACACCCCATATTTCCATATATTTTCTGTTCGTTTTGAACATAATCCTGCTTATTGCTTAGTGACTGCTTTCTGCCCTCATGATTATGCTGTGAATTTCGCAATATTTTGTTTCACCATCTGACAATTTTGTGGTACCAAAGCTGTTTTTTTTTTTTGTTTTTTTTAAGGCACCTAGATGTTTAATAATGATGTAGCAGTTGGGCACTTTGATGCAAAATTCATCCAGATAATTTTGTTCAGTACAGACCACCAGTACAGACCACCTGTATCTATTGCTTTAACAAAATGAAACTTGGTAAAATATTTGCTGTTACATTAGTACATTGCATTAACTATTGGCTATGTCCCTGGAAATAAATAGCTATCCGTCATCACACAGCAAACCTCTGATAGTCCCCCTGGCCCCTTTACCAAATAAGGCTCCACAGCTTCCAGAGTAATGCGGAAAAAATATGGTGTTTCCAGAGAACACTGGGCCGAAGACTGCTCATCTGGGCTTTAACTAGCTCTGCTGGTCGGGTGTATAACTGGCTTTGGTTGGGTCTTCTGTTTGTGAAGCGGCACTGTCACTAAAACTCGCAGGATGGAGTAAAAATGTAAGCTTCATTTTTACATGTAAATTTTGTAGATTTATACAACCATGTGTTTTTCATAATTATTACTATACGGTAAGATATTCAGATGACAGCAAGACACGTCGGACGCAGAAACTCATTTCTGACTGACTGAGTAAGTTTGTATCGTGAGAAACATCGGTCTTGATTCCCCACCCACCCCACTCAGTTCGTATAATTTATTTATTTATTTTCTTGCTGTTCATACTGCAGTTTTCAAACTTTGTTTTTAAGATTTTACTGCTGAGGGACTTACATTTTGCACCAGTGAAACTGAACTGAAGGGCATTCAACCTGCACACACATCTGCTGTTTGATGCCCACAGTTTTTATAGATTTAAACAGAAATTATGTACGTTTTTATATTTTTAATAAAGGATTTTAGAAACGCACTCCATTTTTCCTGCTGGCATTTTTAATACACGTAATTCCTTTTGGAAACCAAGCAGTGGAGGAGCATGGGGGTTTTGCTTGGCGGGGTGACGATGCTGAGAGTAGGAGATCTCAAGGGCTTGAGGACCAGCACGGCCTCTGGGGGCGCCCCGCTGCCGTGCCTCCGGCCCTGACTCTCTTTACATGCCATTTCTGTACTTGTAACACATGCAACTTTGTGATCATTTAAATTTTTTTATTTATTTTTTTTGCAACTTCAAAATTTGAAACTAAGTATGCAAAATGTCAAGCCTCCTTTCACGAAACTGTTTGTTTTTGTCCCTTGTGCACAGCTTGAATCCATACGGGATGGTGGTGTAACGGTAACTTGTTGATAAAGCGTTCATAGCTGTGTCCATGGACTATACATAGTCTAAATAAGATGTTGCTATGTAAATAAAACCTTTTGTATGATTTTCAAATGGTTATATAAAAATGTTAAATACCTTGTTCTCTGACTTATTGTGTTTGATTTTATTTTTTATTTTTTTGCCATGGTAATTCCTTCAGAGCGCACGTATAGTTGTCTTATGAAGTGTATTGTTTTCTCTGTCTACAGTATGTGGGGTTTGCATGTTGTCCCCTTGATATGCTGAGCATATTCTCAGTGATACAGGTGAGTGCCTCTCTTCCACAACCACAGGTAACTCATACCCTTTCCCCTTGCCTAGCAATAGCTGATATATGATGGCCAGTTTAATGATCTAGTTGGCAGCTAGTTGGTATGTTTCGGTTGTCTATACACTCTGAGTGAGTGAGTGAGCCCCGTGATGACTGACATCCTGTCTAGAGTGTGTCTATGCCTTGTGTCACGTGGTTCCTGGGGTACCCTCCTGAGCCCCCCATGACCCAGACCAAGATAATATGGATGGATGGCCCACAGCATTTCAGGTTTAAGGGGTGTCTGTAATATTGAATGTGTATCTTCTTATCTATACATTCTCCATAACTGCTTATGCGGTACAGGGGGAGACTGGAGCCTATTCCAGGAAGCAGAGGGCCTAAGGCAGAGCGGGCCCTGGCTGGGGTGCCTTTGAAGGGGACACACACTGACGTGTCTGTGGGCATCACGATGGTGCAAGTGGTAACGTTGTCTCACTTCCAGCAGTGGGGGGTTTGAATCCCATGCTCACTGTGTGTGTGTGTGTGTGTGTGTGTGTGTGTGTGTGAGTGAGAGAAAGTGCATGTTCTCTCTGTGCTGCAAAGATTTACTTTTGCTACTCTGATTTCCTCACACAGTCCACAGATATGTCCAAAGGCCAATGGGAACTTCAAATTGCCAATTGTCTGAGCCATTTGCCATTGGTGGGTGGTCCCATATTATAGGAGAAGTGGGGGCGAAAGTTATCTGTCTCCTAATTGTGAAAATGCTGATTTACGATGCATGTAATAAAAAGATGTTGCACTCAGTTTTATCGTAGTGTAACAAATTAAATCTGATTTTTTTTTTACGAGTAAAACGTTTTGGCGGAATTTATTTACAAATGCAAGACGCTGCTGTTATTTATAAGGCATGCAAATGAGCGTTACTTTTTGACGCCTGTGGGCTGATTTAAGTCTTATCAGTACTTAATTCTCGAACGCCAAACAGCGACAAACAGACGTTCGTGCCTCCTTGTGTTAGTCTTGGTATTGTTTAAAAAAAACGTAGTGTTTGGTTAGAGAGAAAGAACGAACTTTTGATTGCTCGATTTACCATTGCGCGTATATTATATGTCCTGTCTGTTTTAGAGTCCGGGCTTAGTATGGAAGTGACAGTGACTGAAGAGTGGAGTCACCTGCCGTCACAGGTAACTCACCTGAACTGACAGATTCTCAAAAATCAGTGTGCAATATCATAATAATAACAATTAAAAACTATTGCAGGGACAATAACGTGTTTTTAGTGTGTTTTGGGTACACTGCTGTAATGTAATCCAATACTGAAATGTACTATCGATTTAAGTGCAGTATAGCAGAGAGTTTATTAAGAACTATATTAAGCTCTTGTGTTGTATCCTACGTATAGCATCATTTAGAGATATCGGTTTTATTATATTCAAGTCATACATAATGATTGTCCGCAATACTAATGTAACATAACTGTTAATAACAGAATGGCGTTTGTTGTTCGATTTATTGGTTTCCCATTTAAGTCTGTGTTCAAATGCATGTGAACAATATAGGTGCTGACTAACTTTGCTTATTGATTGTTGGGTAAAAAAAATGTTCGAAGTGTCCAAAATATGTGGCTTCATAAAGTCCGAGAACCTAAAATTATCAAATTGCTAGAATACGCGTGCACGTAAATTATTTGAAAATACGAACGTGCGAATAACAAAATATTTGTAAATATATGTTTCCTCTCTTTGGAATAAGGGCAAAATTCAGTTGAACAAATTATAATCATATTCATATAATCAGATTTCTTGCTATAATGTCAATATTGTCAATAGTGATAGAATTACCACTTGATATGCGAATTACGTGTATTCAAATATTTATACTGAAACTAAACAATATCGAATATTTTTAATACATGAAATTTTGATGACACTTGATATCCACACCTTGAAATATCTCTGTTGTGTCAGATCCTTCCAGGTCCATGTAAAGTGATGTTTGTATGCTTAGGCCACCACAGTTTGGTCTCCAAATGGATGTAGTGTATTAAAAAAAATCCACACTATTAGTTTGACCTGCCATCAGAATTCTTCTACTGTGGAAAAAAAAAATGTCCTTTGTAACTATAGAAACCAGAAGGGTTATTTTTCATGCATTCAGATTTTTTCTGTATTTTTATTTATACAATTTCAAAAATCTGTTGCTGTATATTGTTTAATGAATTACTGGATTTTTAGAAATCCTACTTCGTGTAGAAAGGGCACATTATTTACTTTCTGCAGGATTTTAGTCTTAGGCATTTTTTTTTACTATATAACTAAGTCAACAGAAGCACTCCTAGTAAGTCAACAGCTGCTACACTCAGGACCAAACGTGAAAAATACTCACTGCCAGTCTTTCTTCAGTTAGAATTTTCATATTTTTGAAATAATAAACACCTGCCTGAATTACTTGTCCCAGCATCTCAGAAACGGCCACCTTGCCAGTATCTCCCCTCTGTCTAAAGTTCAGACTGGTGTTATAAAGAAAAAATATCCTAGCATTTCTGTAGGTGAAAGCACCTTATTATTGAGGAAGGCCACAGGAGAACAGCCAGACTTTTTAAAGCTAACAAGAAGGCATCAAATAAAACAATAACAGATTGGTACTATAGTGGTTTGTAGAATGGCTTCTCTTAATGCATAACGTCACCCTGCCCTGCCTGATACTATGTTATGGATATCTAATAAAGTGGCCACTGAGTTTCTGTGTATATATCTTTATATGAGTATTAATCATAAATGATAAATGAATGCCTATTAGTCATAGCTGTTGCTGGGTGCTGGTCACTGAGGGAGGGTTGGCTCAATAAAATAATTTAGAATGTAAGCACCACCCATTTTATCCTGATCAATGTCAGATAGACTTCCAGGGCATTTAAGGGAGCAGCAGAGATTTTAATAGGAATCTAATGCAAAATTTAAGTCCTCTCCGTGGGCAGATTGGCGGCTCTGTGCCGCCCATTGGAAGGTTGCCGGTTCGAATCCCATGAATGTCAGCAGTGATCCTACTCTGTTGGATCCTTGAGCAAGGCCCTTAACCTGAAATTCCTCTTTTCAGGGTATGATGTTAACCTATATCTGGCCCCACAAGCAGGTCTTCCAACTTCCAGGAAAATTTGGGGCTTGTTGGCAGGATTGGCACTCCAGCCACTGGGGAAAAACCTCACGCTGTTCCATTCCGTTCGGACCAGTGTGGTGCTGAGGTGCCGCATGGCCGCACTCTGGTTCTCATCCCTGAGGTGGTTTGTCATGTGGTGGGTGTGGCAATGTACTGTAATCAGCCCACCCTCCTCACCTCTCTGCTCTCTGTATTAATTCTATACATTTATAAAACAGTTGCTGCTATGATATGAAGTTTAATTTGTCAAAGTGCTGGGAATAACTTGTTCACATAAATTGTATTAATTAGATTCCTGTTTAAGAACTTATTATTGTTCCACTATTTGCTTAATGATACTCCACCTTATTTGTAAGAAGACAAACTATGATCTTGAAATGATTTAGGTTCAACAGAGAGCAAATCTTTAATCTTTTGTTCAATTATCAGTGAAACTGTGCTAAATAATCATGTAGTGTCAAGGGTTGCAACTGGGACAGTGAGTGGGACCCTTAGATGAAACTCATTGGTGTATATTGGACCACAAGGGGCCGAACTGTAATTATATCTGTGTGTTGTGCAGCTGACAGTATTTTCTGTCTGGTGCTATGTCACATTTGACAGTTTGAGTTGGGTGTATTGGTGTGGACATATAAACAAAGAAATACAAAATGCATCAGAAAGCAAACAATGGGAATCACCAACCTAAGATGTCTAAATGACTCTGGCCACTCCTACACATGTAATGATTTGCTGATATACATGGTGGCCAATGGCTGCACATGTCACCGACTACAAGGTACCAATACATTGGACATTTTCCTAGTTTCGTGAAGGACCAGAGGGCCCCATGATGATTGATCTGAGCTTCCTGACGGAGGAGGAGAGGGAGATGATTTTGATGGTATTGAAAAGGGATGCGGACCTGAAGAAAGCTGAGGAGTATCGGATCAGGTGGGTCCAGTGCGACTTCAGCTTCCTTTCTCTAGAACTGATGTTTTCATTAATATGTTAAATTCAATTGTTTAATGTGCTGAACCACACAATTGCCCAAAAGATGAGCTTCCTATACCAGGAGTCGAACCTGGGCTACCTGGGTGAAAACCAGGAATCCTAGTCACTATATGACCATATGGGATCACCTTGCATGGGCTACATTGTGTTGACTTTTATATCAAAAATGTCATTTTTCAAACAAGGTGACATGCTGTTTACTCCAATTTATGTTAAAAGCCATTATTTAATTATCTGCATCATGTATTTATCTTGAACTGTGTAATACTTGTGTATTTTTGTCCCATCAGAGAACTGGAGATGCTGCAGGACAAGAGCCAGCTGAAGTTCCTGACGGGGCAGTGGTTTTATGAGGTCAGATCACATAGACACAGGATCCAAGGGTCTGAAATTATTAAGGCCTCTCTGAGACGGCGAAAGCCAGCAGCACCACGTGAGTGTCCCGAGAGCTCCAACGTCCTTCTGAATCATCTCCGATCATATATGTAGTCAGTTGGAGAAGATGATATGTTATTGTCGGAGGCGTAGTTAGAGATGAATGATTGGAGGGGTGAGTCTTTACTAGGGTAGGGGGCAATGGGAAACATATAATATACAAAGCTATTCATGACTTTTGGGGGGGGGGGGCTAAAAAGGATTTTAAAATAGGCCTAACGCCTCTGGTTATTGCAATGGCTTCAAATGTTGTGACCTTCATCAGATTTGAAATATTTAAATGGAATTATACTGGACCAGAAAAGAACAGTTGCAAGTGGGGTCACAGTGATCTTCTACAATGCTCCGTGGATACATTTTTGTTTAATGTTTAGCTCAATCTGAAAAATGCCAATGGTTTTCTTTCAGCCTTCATAGTTGAATCCACACAGCTGGAGAAACCCTGCTCAACCTACAGTGGAAAGCAGGACACCACCTTCTCAGCAGAGCCTCCTCAAATTACAGAGACAACTCCTGTAGATTCCCAACGGTGATCCATCTCTCTCTCTCTCTCTCTCTCTCTCTCTCTCTCTCTCTGTCTCTTTCTCTATCTGTCTCTCTCGGTCTCTCTCTGTCTCTGTCTCAGTCTCTGTCTCTCTCGGTCTCTCTCTGTCTCAGTCTCTGTCTCTCTCGGTCTCTCTGTCTCTAACTGCCTCAAAAGATGTCCTCGAAAGTAGGAAAATTTCAGGTTTTACTACACTTTGGGGACAATTAGGTCCTCAAACATGATCTATGCAACCCCCCGCCCCTCCCACACACACACACACACATACACACATTTACTCATTCTTATACCTTTTTCTGATTAAGAGTTCTGTGAAAAAATATATAACAAATAACACTGTATGAGATTAACCAAACCCTTGACATATTTAGTTTTGACAAATTATGGTCCTTCAACATCATGGTAGAAGCATTAGAGACTCTGTGGCTGGTTGTTTGTTAAGGGAGGTCCACCAAAACATGCTGTAGTGGAGTTTCAGGATTAGTAACTGGTTCACTGGTATACCTATGTTACTTTAAGGCGTTGGCACCTTATGACAGTCCTAAGAGCCTTGATGACTCATATTGATTCAATAGAGGCGTAGCTTACACACACACAAAGATACTCAGGTACACTTACAGTCTCAGCTTATGTCATGCAGTATAATGATTTCAAAAGACAAAACGACAAGAACTAAATGAGGACAAATTAAGATTAAACATGTACATATTTTGGCACAGAATGATTATGAAAAATCCTACCAGAATGAAGGCTTACTTGCCAATGCATGATGACCTGCCGAGGTTCAGTTACTGTTGGACGAAGTTGTAGAATGGGCAGTATGTATGATTATTTGTACATGTTGTCACTGTTGGTTCCCTGAAGTGGTGGTTCTGGCATCTAAGAAACAGCCACCATCCTGAGACGTCCACAGAGTGTGGTGTCTTAAGTTTACAGAGCATGGTGCGAAAAGCAGAAAAGCATCCAGTCAGAAGGCATGTCTCAGAACAAGAAAAACACCTTGTTAATATTCTGAATGTCCAGATAAATTAAAGCTAACAAGAAGGCCACAAGAGCAAAGGTGCCATTTTTTATATGGAAAGTTTTAAATACCTTGTTGAATCCGTGCCTCAAAGAATTCAGGCAGTTCTCTAGGCAAAAAAGGGTGCTATCCAGGACTAGGCTGGTGTACCTCATACAGTGGTCACATTCAGTATACTGTTTGATTTATTTTGTAACAGAGTGACTTTATGCTCACTTTAGGGAACTTTTCATTATGCTGCCGGCTTTTCAGCAAGAAAGAGCAAACCAAGGAGTCAAGGTTTGTAAAAGGCGCAGTATCTTCTACGCATCTGCATTTTGCTTGAAGAGCTATGTACTGAACCTGTGCTGTTACACCATCTATTATATTAAAATGTATTGTTTTTTTTTCATTGAAGCAAAGAAGCAACCCGTTCAACACAGCATTAATGGGACCAGAAGTATATCAAGAGTCAGAGAGCAAGAAAACCATTGCTATGGATCCACTCAAGCCATCTGAAGGGGGTGAGAGTTCACATCCTGCCCTAAGCGAACACCGTGTCCAGCAGCGATGGCTGATTGCATTTATATCACCTGTTCCTGAAAAGGGTCTGAAAAATGCAGGTTCTTATTGTGAAAGGCATTTAAAAATAATCCCTGAGTAATTCGAATAATACTGTACATCTGATGATATTAGATGTTTTATATCTTGCAATAGGTTGAATTCGAATATAAACAAACTGATTTCTGCAGTTTTGCAAGGTCTAAGGTATCATTTGATACCAGCGCAAGGTATTTACCAAAAAATTTGCATTGTGCTGTCCCTTCTTGTTGACTTCTCTTTAAAGCCCTCAAAGTTTACTTTGTGTGTTACCTTAGTGCACGTCTCACATGGGTACTCTCGTGGCTCATCATGTTCTCTTCCTGGACTCAGAGCACACAGAGTGCTGACAGCGATGTGCTACTGTACGATTCTCTGTCATAGCCCTTCCCACAAATCAGTGGGCAGGAATTGGTCACAGCATCTCTGTGAAATGCCGTAGTCCAGGTGCAGGCAAAACTGATCCTGCAGTGCCGGAATCCAGCAGGCTTTCTATCCTACCTGATGTGTCTGCCTGAGATCAGGTGTGGTTCCTCAGAGACCAGGTAGGATAGGAAACCTGGTGGATATTGGCACTCCAGGATTAGGGGTTGTCTACCCCTGCTCTAGTCCCTTTGACTATTAACAATCCTCCAAGCAATAGTGGTGGCCAAATGGTTAGGGACGTGAACTTGTAATTGAAAGATTGTTGACTCAAACCAGCAAAGTACCACTGAGGTACCCTGAGCAAGGTGCTGAATTAGCTGCCCTCTGCTATGTCACATATGGGTTAAATGCAGAGGATATATTTTGTTGTTGTATGGTGTCAACAATGACATAAGAACATAAGAAATTTACAAACGAGAGGAGATCAAACTCGTTTGGGGAGAACTTAACTAATAGCTCATAGAGTTGTTAAAATCTTATCTAGCTCTGATTTAAAGGAACCCAGGGTTTTAGCCTGCACCATTCCATACTCTAACTACACGTTGTGTAAAGAAGTGTTTCCTGAAATTCAGTTTAAAATGTCCGCTAATTTCCATCTATGGCCACGATTTCTAGTATTTAAACTAATACTGAAGAAGTCATTTGGCTGAACAGCATCCAGTCCTGTTAGAATCTTATATACCTTTGCGCGAGGTTGAACAGATTCAGCTCAGCTAACCTCTCCTCATAAGCCATTCCTCTAAGACCAGGAATCATTCTTGTAGCCCTACGTTGCACCCTTTCCAAGGCAGCAATGTCCTTCTTAAGGT
>JAODLD010000042.1:356683-369230 GCA_026781065.1 Mormyrops boulengeri | reverse complement strand
GTACACCAAAATTAACCTCGAATTTAACCATGTTATGATCACTACCTTCCAGTGGTTCTAAAACCTCTAATTTTCCAGTCCGATCCTGGTTATTCGATAAAGCATTTACATTTTATCGATAAAACATTTTATCTCTTGACTAAAAAATCTTTGTGTTTAAATGTTAAATTAATTTCTCTCTAGCTAATATTCTTCATCCTTGGTCTTTGGAAAAAAATAACAAAATAATCAGCATACAGCAGAGTCAGTTCTGTGTGGTTCATATTTATCAATGATGCTGAGAACCAGTATTTAGCTTGAACACGGTCTGGGGCCTGCATCAAGTACTCTAATGAAGGAAACAGTGCTGTGAAATGTACAAATCTAATATAAATACTTGGAAATAACAGAACTGAATTAAATGAATCATGCTGAAATGTACTTACTTGCAGCTTTAATGTGCCACTACAGGGGAGACAGTGCTGAGTCCGAAATCTGAAACTGCAGAATCACCTGTCAGACTTATGGCCTCATATAAAAGTGTTGAAGACTTAACCTTATACACTACAGGTGAGGATCCCCTTTAGCTTATAATAACAAACTCTTTCACAGGTACTAAGTAAATAGTTTTCTAGAGCAATGAACCGTCATAAAGAATTCATTAGTAATGTCTTAGAAAACCTTTGAATGTAGGGTTAGGGTGTGTTTTTGATCCCCACCCAAAATGAGACACTTCCTATTGTGTATCAGAGTAATGTGCCAGGGTCCTACGCCCTACTGATACAGTTCAGCTTACAGTATCACAGCTGTCAGTGCTGCATCCAGTTGAATGATCGCATCTCACAGTAGGCAGCCGAGGACAATGTAAGAACCGATTATGTAACATCCAGCTCAGATGGATGATTTATGGATGTGGATTTTCATACTTGAATTAAAACCGTGATTGTCCTGCTGTAAACACATAACTGATCCTTCTTCCCAAGGAGAGGAAGGGAAGAGAAATGTTGATGGAAGCAAGTCATTTGCTGTGTATGACGGTAAATATCTCTAGTTCTTTCCATAGAGCACAATCATCTATTTATTTATTGTACGTACTCTGGCAGGTTTGGGCCAGCAAGGATACAGCTGATTCATTAAACGTTTGTGCAGATACACTGCAACATGATTCTTTTTCAGATATCCCACCTTGTTTAGCTTTTTTTTTTTTTTTTTGCACATAGAAGGGAGAGCCAAGCTTGGGGTCTGAGCAAAGGGTCAGCTGTCCATCCAGCCCCCCAGAGCATTTTTTAGGAAGTTAAGGACCTTGGTCTACGGCCCAATCAAGAAGTGGCTACTCGGCTAAGTGTGGGAATCAAACCAGTGATGTTCCGATTACGGGCACAGGGGCCTAACCCACTAAGCCACACACAGCAGCCAGACATTTTCCCAGCCGGCTCTGGGCATCTTCCTTTTTCTTTAGTGGGAGCCAAGCATGGAGGATTAAGGGTGGGATGGCTGCTGAAGTGCTGAAATTTTTACCGGTGGCTTCTGTCCATGGTGCTGACAGAGTTTTGCAGCTATCTGGCTTTTGGCTGGAGCTGTGCTAGTTTCTGGGGCCCGGAGTGTGTATACACACACACACACACACACACATATATATGATAAAACTCCAAGATGAAAACAGCTCATTTCTGTTTATCCCAGCAATTATGGTTAATTAATTCTACATAGACATACTTCATCTGATTGGGCCTATTTAATATGCAACACCCTTAAGAAGTCGCAAGAAAAGCAGGTTTTGGGTTAACTGGGCCACTGCAGTGATGCAGTGTGGTGTTTGCAGTGGATGTGTCATTGTACAAATGTACCCATCTTCTTGATATTCCCATTTTCCAGTCTCCTCAGAGCCATTTGTTCCCAAGACCTCCTTTGCAGAGCTTGACAAGTTGAAGAATCTAAGCATCTCTGTACCTGACTTCTTACTGGATGAGGTACATCAGACTGCAAAGCGCACACCCTGTCTGCTGTTAGCCAGCAGCAACCAAAATCCCATCCACTGCATCATCTCGTGATGATACCGAGGGTCTTTGCCATGTTCATGTTAAAGTTGAAGTAGGGGAGGTACTGCAGGATATCACGCTAAGCTGGGACTGAGCTTTCTGTACCATGTCTCACCCTGTCGTCTCCGTATCCCGTCACAGAGCCCAGAAAGCGGCAGTGACTCCACCTACGCGTCCAGCTTCCATGGCAAGATGGGCAGGTCCCTCACCAGCCTGAGCTCCTCATCTGACTTTGCATCAGTGTCCTCTGTATGCACATCCATCAGCCTGCTCCTATTCCATCAAGTCTGAATTAAGCTTTCTCTTCCTATCAGTTAAAGTTCTTGATAGATCTTCATAGGTTTATTTTTTTCAGTGGTTTGTTTTTGATAATGAAATTTTACTCCTCTTGGATTGCAGGTTACTATCGTGCTTGCAACAGAAAAATTAGCTTATTCTTTTTTTCTGACTCTGACTGTTGTAGAAATATAGCTAAAACATCTGCATGGTTTTTTTGATATGGATTTATAATTCAGTCGCAGGGATTTATAAAATTCCTCTTGAGCAGGTGAGCGAGAGTGTGGTGAGCCTCTACAGTGGAGACCTCGCTGTGGTGGAGGTCAAAGGGACCATACAGTTTTCCATCAACTATGAGCAGAAATCGAAGGAGTTCCACATCTTCATCGTCCAGTGCGGAGACCTGGCAGTGGCAGACCAAAAGAAAAACCGTACTGACCCGTGAGTACATTTATGAATCCTGGTACTTGGTGTTGGAGAACTGCTTGGATTTCCAAACTTTGAAAGATCTAAATTACATTATGTGTTTATATTTTAAAACTACAACTTGACTATGAAGTTATTCCATTTATTACAAGAGTTCTTGGTAGATCAGTTTTCTATAGTATTGTTACACCTTTCAGCATACATGTCAAACCTTAAAATTTGAGGAACACTATTCCGTCCCTTAGGTTTGTCTTTCTGTCGTATGTATTTATTTACTGTTTAAAATGTAACTGTACATGCAACTGTAGATATGTAAAAAGTTACCTCTTACCGGACAAAGCAAAGATGGGAAAGAGGAAAACGTCAGTGAAGAAGAAAACACTAAATCCAACTTTCAATGAACTTCTTAGGGTAAGAGTTCCACCATGCAGTGTTATCACCATGCAGTGTTATCACTATGAGGTATTATCATTATGCAGTGTCATGACTTCAGCGTTGCCACTATGCAGTGTTACCACCATGCAGCGTTACCACTATGCAGAGTTATCACTATGCAGTGTATATATGTGCCATGAGGTAGATTACTGGCCCATCCAGGGTGTCCCTTGCATTGTGTGCTTTGTTTCGGGGTATAGGCTCCAGGTTCACCACATTTCTGTGTTGCAATGTCTATGGAAAATGGATGAATGTCTTTTTTGTAGATAGCACTTACAGTGTTCCTGTCATCTCGCCCGCAGTACCGAGCTAGTCTGGCCATCATCCAAACTCAGACACTCAATCTCTCTGTGTGGCACAATGACACTTTCGGACGGAATAGCTTCCTTGGCGAAGTCGACTTGGACTTATCCACATGGGATTTCAGAAGCACACCGATGAATAATATGACCCTGAAACCAAGGGTAAGGAAATGAAGACGAGGACAGATTAGGATCATTTTTATTTTGTAATTTATGTTTTGCCCTGAAAGATTCATATTTGCCTCAGAATCTGATCTGCAAAGACTCTTCTTAGATTAGGATTTAAGAAAACAAACGTGACATTGTCGTGTTTGCTGGGAAATGAACATTCTAGCAAACCTGAGCTTTCCTTTCCAGATCACTTCCAAACTGCAGCCCTCGGATTACAGAGGAGAGATGACGTTAGCTGTTCGCTTCCTGCCCGAGATCGCTCACAGTAAAGAGGCACATTCCACAAAGTCAGCTGACACTTCCGGTACGCAACCTTCCTCGCATGTTTACCCAGTAACAACTCAGCAAAATTTTGTGTAAAGAGATTTACACAAAATTTCACAATTACCTACTATGAGTACATTAAAATGGTTGCCTGGCCTTTGATACTGGTCTGAGAGTGTACAGATCACAGAGCACAAATACCATTACTAAACCTAAAATGTCAGGGAGATTACGTACGAAATACCTTAACTGTACTACAATCAATAATATAGCCATTTGCGTAAAATAATTTTATGTTGTTTCAGGATGTATGGATGTCTATGTTAAATCTGATAAGGGCTAAGAAGGGCACGATGTGTTCATATGTAAAGCTTGTCTCCCTTGGCTAGATATTCAAGTATCCAACAGTGGTGAAGTACACATCTGGGTGAAAGAATGCAAAAACCTACCTATCATCAGGGGTTCGACTGTGGACCCATTTGTTAAATGGTAAAGACAAGCCTTACAATGTTCATATTTAATTCCCTTTCACACTATTAAAAAATATGACATAATAGTTTTATACCAGTGTGCTACTCTGTAATATGAAAATTCTTTTTGATATCTTTACAAATACAGACGCTCCTCTACTCACGAACGAGATACGTTCCGAACGGCCGTTCGTAACTTGAAATGTTTGCAAGTCGTCCTTCAACATCATTTTAAGGGTATATGCAAGAACTAGGATGCTGGGAGTACGCACGCTACGCTGCTGCGCGGCGGGAGTAGCGGCCAGAAGTCATACTAGGCAGAACTGGAATGCAGAAAAAAATTTGATGTTGCAGACAGGAAACGGGAGCCCAGTGAACACAATTTGGACTTATAGTCCTCTTTGTTCATGTCTGAAAGTTTCTAAGTTGAACGTTTGTAAGTAGAGGAGCATCTGTACAGTGATAGTGTCTAATTGCATGATGTGTATTTTATTGTAAAGACAGTGGAAATACTCAATGTTCTAAGGTTTTAATGACACCTCAGAGTTTCTGAACGAACCTCAGCTTCTTGAATGGAAATGAACTATGCGGCGTCTCAGAGCAATATGGGTTTTTGTAGTTTTATATTTCCAGATACTAGCAGAAAGAGTCGCCAGAAGACCAGGGTAATGAAGAGAACGGCTAATCCCATGTTTAACCACACCATGGTGATCGATGGCTTCCGGGAGGGTGACTTGCGAGAGGCCTGCGCTGAACTCACAGTCTGGGACCATGACCGACTTTCTAACCACTTCCTGGGAGGCCTAAGGCTGAGCCTGGGATCAGGCGAGTGATCCTAACCATGAATACTTCTCTCACTGGACTAGCTATAGTCCCAATTTAACCAGTCTCACTGAAATCAATGTCATCCTTCTTTCCCGGTTTTGTACCAAAAACTGTGTGAACACCGACAACATTCTGGCTTCTGGGGCCCCATTTGAAAACCCCACCCTGGATCCTCCCTCTCAGTTTCAAAAAATGGAATAGCTAGCAAGTGGAATGAGAAGATGGCAGCTCGCTAGCTGGTTAGCAGAACATGCTACTTCAGCATCTCCTAAATAAGGAGCGTGTTTATTTAATGTAGTAGTGACTGTGGCCCTGTGCGGATGCGTGGTTTGAACGCTGGTAAACACCGGCACCTCTTTGCTACTAATGCCTCACACGATCACCTGCCCAGAGATCTTCTTTTATCCTGATAATGTAATCTCCAAAACTGTCAAGTTGTTTTTCCAAAGTTTTCCTCAGGGTGGTGCTGTATCTCGATGCTTTTCTACCAGTGACACCAGTCACCGGTTCACTAGCAGTATACTGCATACTGAGGGCTGGATGTACAGGGCCTCACATATTTGACCATCCCATCATAACCAGGGTCACATTCTTACAGTTGCTGATCCCGGATGGGGTCACAAAGATCCAGTACGCAGAGCACAAGGCGAGGGTGCACTCTGAGCGGAATCTCAGTCCATTACGGGGCACACACTCACATACCTTGCTGCACAATCCCTAGTTCCCCAGCTGCTTGTCTTTGGACTGAGAGAGGAAACTAGAGTTTTGTATGATACTCTGCAGTGATGTTGTACACAGGTAGAGCTCTGATAAATGAAGATATCTTTCTCTGCCAATTCAGGTAAAAGCTACGGAACTGTGGTGGACTGGATGGACTCAAGTGCTGATGAATCAAAGTTGTGGAAACGAATGATGGAATCTCCCAGTGAATGGGTGGAGACCACACTGCCGCTGAGAGTGGTGACACCGGTAAAACATACCTGGAAAAAATGAACTTGGTGATTCTCTAAGACAGCTGCAGGTACTATGGTATGAATTACGCATTTCTTACTTTAAATCAGTATCTTGAAGATTTTAATATCACCACCTTATTATTATTGATTCTTAGTCATTTTGGCTATTTTCAGTCCATAGCTTCCAATTGATGAATCAATCAGTTGCTGCTTTTAAAAACTTAATTAAACCCCTCCATACAGTACTAAAAGCCTTACCATACATTAAGGTTTCACACAAAGCGTAGGCAAATGAGAACATATCCCCCTGTACCTTCTGCTGCTATGTCGGATGTTAATAAACTATGCGAAACATTTTGTGGCATTTGTCTTGAATTTGAGGAATTCTGAGTTTCTGAAACCAAAATGTACAAAAGTCAGTTTAAACTATTCTGTCAAGCTGTAATTAGTTGCATTTGTGAAAAAGTGCCCAAATGGCAGCCCTAACCCTGACTTGAACTCTTTAGGCAAATCCAACCCAAAGCCTAGCTTTATCCTAAATAGCAACCTTAATCCTAACTACCTTTCAATATAACTACAATACAATAAGACTTCTTTTCACTTATGTAAGACTGCACTGCCATCTACAGACCGAAATATTTACTGCATCTAGTGAAGTAGTTTGGTTTACAGAATACACTGTGGAAAGAAATAATCCACTGCAAGCAACAGCAACCATTCTAACCTTAAGTACTATACCGATGCCTCTCAAAGCACTCCGTCATCCACTACGTAGCTCTGAAAAACAACGGTCACTGTTGCTCCACCTCCCCCCAAAAATCATATATACTATTTTCTAAATGCTATAATTTATTTCACCTTAACACAGAGAGGTTTACAGGAGGTAAAGTGCCATTCTCCACACGTGTCATTAAGTATCATTTCACACACCGTATTTACCAAGTAAAAAAGGCCATATATAAAGAATCATGGACCCATTCATGATAGAGATATGATTCCTGAAGACATTTCAGTCGTCTCTGGCTCAAGATGAAACCCCCACCCTCCCGTATTCGTTGGGGAAAAAAAAAAAAAAAAAAAAAAAAAGAGTGCAATTTCGCTTTAAATTTTCCCCAAGCAGATGATTTTCCTTCGGAATTCCAAAACCACTTGAACAGTCAAATAGTCAAGCGCCGAAACTCTGGTACAGCATCGCAACACGAATGTAAAACTTTCAGCCATTAATACTGAAATCAGGAAGAGATGAAAATGGCAGTGGGGTTGGCACAGTCATGCATCAGAACGCATGGTGACCTTAGCGACGGGACTGTTGGTCGTCCTTCATAGACACAAGCGATATTCTTTGGATCAAAATCATTCTCTTGAACATCATTACTAGTCATCTCGAGACGTTAGCAGCCATTTTACGGAGCCGCTGTTCCCCCATTCCCACTGCGGCCAGCGATTCACAATGAAGGGGGGAGCCGGCAGAACTCTGTCGGCGCTGTAGACCGGGCAGCTCTTCAGATCGCAGGGCCAGTCCCTCCATGCGTAACGGAGAGCTGCCACAGAACCGGCGTATTCCTCCACCTTTAGCAGGACAGACTTCTGGTCCCAGTCGGTGACAGGGGCTGACGTCCAGTTTTTGGACGACGTGCATGACTCCTGGCCCTCAGAGAAGCAGACCTCAACAGACCAAGAACAAGCGTCAAAAACCAACACTATCCCGAATCGACTCCTTTCACATTAACGACAACCGGGAGTAATGCAGACTCACTTCAAACAGGGCTTGTTTCACGGACTGATTGAAAAATATCGCCTTATTGAAGGTGACGTTCAGCTGATACCCGGACAAGATGCACTTTGCCGGGAAGGGTCCTTGGAAAGATACATCCGACTGTCCATAGGCCACGGCTCGGGCCCCCAGTGCTAACCTGAGGGCCACATCCTGTTTGTAGCGTGGATGGATGCTGCAGTAGGGACATGAATGGAAGTCAGGACATGAAGTTACACATCCAATCGCACATATACTACCAGTCAAAAGTTTTTGCACACCTCAGGTTTTTACCACTTTTCCATTTATTTCATAAACTGCTGTTTTTAACTTTCAATGTACTAGTTAATTGTTTCATCCTATGAAACAGAGCAGTATTTAATGTCCCTTGTAGAAGACTGCCTTGAGTTTTCTCTGCTGTTATAACTGCTAGAGGAGGTTACTTTGATTCAAACATTTTCTTTGCTAATAAAGGTATTCAAATGGTGAACATACTGTAAATGTATTTGTTAGCAAAGAATATTGAGTGTATTTTTAGTAAATGTTAAGTGAGTAACATGCAAATGTGGAAAATATCAGTGTCGCCAAAAACTTTTGGCTGGTAGTATACATAAAAAAAAAAAAATCAAATATACATAAAAATCAAACAGCACTTATATCTGAAAATGTAGCCATTTAAGACAGCATGTCTTGAATTAGTTTTTAATAATTAGGGCGGGTGTTCAAAGCAAAGCCACACTAAAAGTTGCAGTGCAGTTGAACCTCAACTGTGCCACTACAGGAAGCTACCTCAAAACACATTTTCTAATCCATATAAAGGAGCGTTCTTGCTGCCCGACTCCTGGTGTTCGCATTCTGACTCATACAGTTCTCAGTATGCAACTGGCTAATGTCTTTTTTCATGGCTTTAAGGACTTACTGATAAACAGAAGGAGGAACTAACATAATACAAAAAAGAACCACCTTTCAAAATGCATACGGAACTTCCCAATGAAACAAATGCAGTAGGGGGTTTCTTAAAATCAGGGTTTATAGATGACCTACAGAACACATTCAAGAAGTAGATGCTTGAATACACAGATTGCTTTGAATATCTATTCGTGATATATTCATTTATAACTTACCAGATGTGTTCCACATGCTTCTAGTGAAATAGTGAAGTTACTTTTTACTACACATTACATTCTTACCTGCCCCAAGGTGACTCCTCATCAGGCAGGTCCAGAGAGACTGCCATAAAGGTCCTCTTCATGCGGGGGTTGGGCACAAAGCCGTAATCAGCCGTCTGGTGCCAGCGCAGTTCTGGAAATTCCTCCTTCACAGAATGCTTCTGTTCAGTGCAAATCTGTGGACAGTCAGGAGGAAACGGCCACTGAGATAAGGGGGATGCCTACGGGCCTCACAGAAGTGCTGATCAGGAGCGTTTGGAACAGCACCAGTGTTCAGTGACCCCAGGAAAGTAGTGAAGTCCTTATTTGGAGACCAGTTAAGGTACTTCAGGTAAAATATAAGTGGGGATTCAATTCCACAGAGTGGAAGATCACTGACTGATTATTTGGTGCCAAGATTGCTAGATGTGTGTCGACAATGACAATATTTCTCACAGCCCACAACAACGAAGTGTGTCCTCTGCATTTAACCCATATGTGACACAACAGAGGGCAGCGAATTCAGCACCCAGGGAGGAGTGCTTGGGGGTGGTACCTTGGTGGTCCGGGATTTGAACCTGAAACAGTTCAAACACAGGAAAGCTTCCCTGACCATTAGGCCAACACCGCCCCCATGTGGGGATGCATAAACGGATCACCTGTACAAATCCGAAAGGGAAGTCTAAGGCTGTCTGGCCCCCTGACCCCTCATGAAAAGCCATCCTCCAGTCATCGATCATGGCGGGGAAGCTGCAGTTATACTGGTCCCGGTGATAGGCCGTGTTGTCCTCACCTATTGGTGAATAAGACATTTCCTGTTAACTGGGATTTATGCCTGGAGAAAAACCCTAAGGGGCTGGAAGCTCCTCGCAGGATGTTCTCACCTTGATACCAGATGGCTCCCTTTACTGTCATGTTGAGTAGTGGGTGGATCATGGAGTTCCACAATACAGTGTTTTTCCACACCTGCCCAACTAAAGGCATCCTGCGAGGGAACCAATGGCGAGCTGGCTAGGGTCAAGCCCATCACATTATTAACAACAGGGGAGGTGGGGTGTAAACCCTGCATGCATATGATGATGCACCCCCCACCCCTACAAAATGGTTACAAGGCTTGCATTCTTCGGGTAAAAATAATCAGACACAAATAGAACTATATAACTATAGCTGTTAATATAGTCTTTCAAGCTAAATTTAGGTTTTGCTATTAAAAATAACATTAGAATATTCCTCAGGACGAATTATTTTGCACTTTAGTCTATATAAAGAAAGGTTGTGTTGTTCCAGAGTTCCAGAGATTGCATTAAAACCACTGGTAGGCAGAAGATCTCTGCAGCACTGTTGTCACTCTCACCTCTCCTTGGTCCCTGCCAGCCCGCACTTCTCAAGCGCCCTGGTAGATGACCAGGCCTCCACCGGCGTCCCCCCCCAGCAGGACTCCACGAGCCCCACGGGGTAGCCCAGGCTCTGGTGCAGGTCGCGGCCGAAGAGCCAGCAGACTGCTGAGAAGTAGGTGAAGTCGCCATGGCCCAGAAGCTCTGCACAAGACAGACGTCATGAGAACGGAATGAAGGAATCGGGCCTGAACACACAGCAGGATACGTGTAGTCGCCCCTCCAGACTGGCGAATTTGACATTCCCAGTTTTGGTTATTCATGAGTTGGCTGTGAACAATTAAACAGGAATATTTTTGGATGACAGAAACAGACAATGCACAAGCCAAATATATAAATACTGAAAATGATTTGGGTCATATAACTGACAAACATTAGCATTATTTAATATTTGTTAGTATAAGCACATACCATATCTTTAATATCATACGTTATTTTTGGTTAAAAAAAAAAAAAATAACTGAGGAATCTGTTCTCTCTGCCTGCATCTTTGTCTTGGCAACCAGCCTGTTAGCGCTGTTTGCGACCGTGGAATCTCACATTTCTCGCAGTAATTTTCAAAGTTAGAGGGCAGCGTGTGGCTCAGTGGGCTAAGCCTGTGTGCCTGTAATCACAAGGTTCCCGGTTCAAACCCAGCCTCAGCACGTCTGCGGGTCCTTCAGCAAGGCCCTTAACCCCCAGCAAGACCCTTAACCCCCAGCTCCCTGGGCCCTGCTATGAGTGGCTGCCCTTCACAGACAGATTGCTTCCAAAGAGCAACTTGAGGGAGGTGTAAAGACATTTCCCCCACAGGGATTAATAAAGTGATTATTATTATTACTTTTCAGTGCTGATCATGTTGAATTCTGAATAACGGGCCAAAGTATTACTTGTGAATTTACACATTTGCAGGGATCTTGCGGCCCTTGTGAACCTGAAGGGGGAACTGTACTTCACGATCTTACACTGGGCATGTTACAGCTAATATCAATTCATCATTTCTATGTACTTTAACACAAAAATGAAGACAATACATGAGAAGTTATATAATGCTATTAGATATAAAGTGACCACAGCATTTAAAAAGACAAGCATAAAATCACATTGAAAGATGGTCACACCTTTTATCATTTTTGACAAGTCGGTTTTGAAGCCTGTTGCTAGTGTGAGTGAAGGTGACATTTTTGTCAAATGTTTTCACTTAGTGTTTTGACTCATTGTGCATTAATAGATTCAGCAGAATGAAGAGGAATTTTTAATTAAAAAAAAAAAAGGCATGGATCTCTCACCCCTTTGACTTGAATGTTTTATCTTATGCAGACTCTCTTTTAAAAAACCCAGAAGAAACTAAAGAAAATAAAATGTCAACATGACCGGTGTTACTCAAAATGGGGGAAAAGGAAGATCATAAACACAATACCATGACTTTCAAAAGGAACAATATCCAATCCAGGAAGACAGAAATATCACAGCAGAGAGAAGATACACGGTTAGGCATCAGAATAACTATATGCGGAAATCCCCATTGCGTATTTGCATAGGAGGCTTATCTCACTAGTGAACGTCAAAATATTTAGCACATGTCATTTGTGAAAAGGAGAAAAATGCGGAAGAAATTCTTCTTCAAGCGTATTAACGGCGGCGCATGGTAGACAGCCTCAGCTATTCGCTGTCAAAACAATGACCGTCAGCATGGCTGCGTTCGCGGTAGGGTGCAGGCTGGGCTGTCGGCAGCACCGATCCCGCTAGCGAAGATGCCAAAAGCAGCCGGCAGGTTATAAAGCATGTAACACAAAAAGAGAAGCTCATCTGTATCAAGGGAATCTGCAATCCCCTCCGCCCCCCCCCCAGCCCCACACGATGCGCCTTAATCACATTCACGCCAGACTCATCTGCAAACTAGCATTGTTATTTAATAGGAAGTTAACAATTGTAACATTTTATTTCTTTCTGTTGTATTGCTCATATGTATAGCTTTTCAGTCATACACCGTCTATATTTTACCGAAAAACTGCATATGTGAATCCATGGGCGTCGCCGCAATTGAATCTGAGGAGGACGTGTCCCCCTCACATTTCATAATTATTCGTGTGGGGGGGGGGGGGGGGGGGGGGGGGGGGGGGGGGGGGGGGG